>JASCZW010015026.1:12740-34239 GCA_034211315.2 Aedes japonicus
TGAAATTTGAGTATTCCAGCGTTATTTTTCAGGAAAATGGTCGCTTCTCACTGAAAAATTCCGATAGAAGTTCGGAAACTTATTATTCGCTTGAAGAATGCGGTAAAAGCTTGTCCGAAATTGCAGGCATAGTAAACGCCACGATCATGTGCTTCAGAACTACTAGAGACGACTCCCGGAAGAGGCCGTAATCCAAAGTTGACAACTCGTCACCATCGCATACTTTTGCGGGAAATTAAACGAAATCCTAGGTTGAGTGCTCCCAAACTTGCTCACAGTCTGTCGAAGTACGTCAATATCAAAGTTAACCCAAAGTTGTTTGAAATAAACATGACACCTTGTGGTGATTGACTAAATATGTTTTTCACTTACTTTATGTCGAGACCAACTGCTGTTCACAGGCAATTTTTTGATACAGTGTAGCAGATGGAGAACATCTGTGCCGACGATCGTCAGTCATATTAATTTACCTACTATGGTTTGTGCCAACGTCCCCGAAGATAACGGGTTTGCGTCAACTTCGACTTTGCCCACCATGTTAGTCGCTGTGTGTAACCAGTAATAAAACCAACAATAAAGCTGCCTCGAGGCTACATCTCTGTAAACAAATATCCGTCGCACTTCGCAGTGCTGATTGGCTAAAACATACAAAAGGCATTGAACTAAAGACAAAATTCTTTCCCGTCGTAGCAAATATACTTACTGCGTGGAAGCAGCCAAGTTAAAAATAAATCAACCTGCAATAGGGCATTAGTATTCCCAGCGCAACTCTCTTGTCACTGATCGTATCAATTCCGCCAAACAACGCGTGATTCAAATCTCCATGCGGAAAATCACGTACCCACCTAAGCATAGACACGAGTAGACGCAAAAACAAACATCCACCTGAAAACGCGTACGTGTAATTGGGGTTTTACTACAGCCGCTTTAATGACCACTAATTTAGTTTACTAATCGACGTTTACTATTTCTTGTCCACCAACAGATCACCAACGCAGCAATAATGGCATCGACCGTCGAAAGCACTCCACATGCATCGGCACCTAGCTTGGAAGATCTGAACTCTGCATCGACCTCACATGGCACCGGCGCCGGAAGTTCGTACTCGGAAATCTCGTCCAGCTCCCGCGATCACTGCAGCAGCATCCCGGATGCGTCGAAAAGATCCGGCTCCGCAGAACGGGATTCAGAATCCAGTCCCAGTACCAGTACCAGTAGTAGTAGTGGCAATAGCGGCAAATCCAAAATCAATATCGAAGACGACGGCGAGGAGAAAAAAGACGATTCGGTGTTTGAGTGCAACATCTGCCTGGACACGGCCAAGGACGCCGTCGTCAGCATGTGCGGCCATCTGTTCTGCTGGCCGTGCATACATCAGTGGATGAACGGCTACCGGAATACGTGCCCGGTGTGCAAACGTCGTCTATCAGTAAGGAGAAAGTCATTCCGCTGTACGGCCGGGGTGGAAGCAAGGAGGATCCCAGGTAAGTTGGCCGACTCATCTCACAATAATTTCCGTTAACATTCTTTACCCTTTTTAATTCAACAGGAAAACCGCCCCACCGCGGCCAGCTGGGCAGCGTACCGAGCCGGAACAGCCGCAGGCATTCAAGGCTTCACCGGCGACGGTGGTTTCCACATGTCGTTTGGCATCGGGGCGTTCCCCTTTGGATTCTTCACATCGACGCTCAACTTTGGTGACTTCCGGGGCAATCCTCCGCACGAGAACACCCGGGAGAGCGACGAGGATCAGTTTCTGTCGCAGATTTTCCTCTACGTGGCGCTCATCTTCATGGCCTGGCTGGTGCTGGCCTAAGGCGCAGTCGGCTCTCCGTCGTGAGTAGGAACAGAGCGGGGGCCTGTGGGGGTGGGGTCGTACGTGCGGTATCGATTTGTGATAATAAATGTTAATCCTCTTTTACATGCTTGGAAGCTTGGCAGCGCGGGAACATGGATGTTTCTGGTCTTCGACAAGATGAACCTTAAACGCTCGGTAAGAGCGGAGGCGAATTGATGAGGATAAGAACACAACATAAAAAAAATCCCCCGTAACTTGCAATTACCCCTGTAACATTTGATCGACTATTAGCGCTTTAGTCAGTAATATCCAACTAAATCTATTGTTTCTAAATGGTTGATTTTATCTGCTTTATACACTGTTTCCGTTTTTACACAAATTATGTTTTAATATATTAGAGGATCGCCCTTTCCTAAATATTATTTAAAATCTGGGAAATATAAGGTGATGTTTCAAAAGTATCTTTGGGAAGCTCGGGCATAGCTGGAAACATGCATAAAAGACGTAGGATTTTAGGAAGAGGAGGGGGGGGGGGGCGAAAGCATCGGAAGACGGGATCAATCACATTTTGGGGTTGATCAAATGGATCGATAATTAGGCCACATGAGTTTATGGGTGATCTCTTCAAGGGTTGAAAAGAGTCAACGAAGCAGCGAAGATGAAGTGGAAATGTTGTAACGAGTTTGTGTAATTTATTTGAAGCCATTTGTAGGCGATTTATATTACCGTATTAAGGAGAACAATAAAATGCAATCAATATTTGAAAAGGTCAAGCAGTTTCTGAGAAGTATTTCGGATGACATGGTCCCTGGATTGATGAAGGGAGGAAGATCGTATAAGGAGGGCCACCGTTTTCTTGGGTTCTATGGGACGGAAGCCGATATTTCGAATGATATACTACGATTGGTTTACAGAACGGGTTGAACATATTATTCATTGCAAACTTTAAATGCTCGTATAAAAACGTGAACAATTATTCAATAGAAAGAAAAGAAGAAAACCAAAAGAGACATTATTGAAAATCAAATACAGCAACTGTTCGCTAACTGGGTGTTGTGTAACTGGGCTAAAGCCACGTTAGCGAACGCCCAGTTAAAAAGCAAATAAACTTCAAAATTCAAAAAACATTGTACAGGAGCTGCTGAAAGTGTTCTTCCGTCACCTGTGAAGGTGGTTGGACCTGGGATTTTTGATTGATTTTGGATGTTGACATCTTGCGAAATTCAATGTATTCCGATCGCTTGGAGCACGATCGGTTGCTACTATCCTGATTGGCACCGTAGTTGACGCATTTGGAAGTCCCGTGGGCTCCAGCACATTTGCCACCACGTGATTTCTGGTACCGTGTCCGAAAGAGAGGCAAGTTCCGCAGTGTGTAACGTCGTTCTTCAGCGGTCGGTAACACTCACATTCAACAATGATGTTGAAGAGTGTCTTGATTTTTCGGAGATCGTTCAGACTGGTGAAGTCCTTATCCAGATGTAACACGTAAATCTTGTCCCGATAGTTGGATTTTCCCTTGCGCTCGAAGGGAATCACTTTGATCGGATTCTCCTGCACCTCAATTGAGTCACAATCAAGTTGCTGCAAATAATAATGCCGTTTGTGTGTTGCGTGGGATCCTTCGAGGTGGTGAATTTTCAATTCGCAATTTTCTGGCAATTTTCATCTTTTTCGGCACGTTCCGGTTCGGCAACGCAGCAAATTTGTTGTTTGCCAGAAGTCTGGCATTGGGATCCAACGGTCCGGCAACGGCATCGGCTTCGCCTTAAAATGTTTCTTGTCTTCTATAACCAGACATGATGGAATCGAGTAAACGAGTGGAAACTCATCGGGAATCATCTCTCATATGCATCCGTCGAACCATTATTAACGGCCGTTGTGAGATACTAATTCTCTCCTTTCTCCTGTTCTCTTCCCTATACTATAACCACGAGCAATACATATGACATCCTAAAGTCAACTCTTCAAAAGCAGAAACACCGAGAAAACACAGAGCAATACGTAAAGAACGGAATAAATCCTAACCAATTTAACTTTCAGCCAAATTTTGCTAACACTACAAAATATACGGACTATCCACGACCTAATATATAACGGGGAAAGGGAGGGACCATCCGGGCACTCTGTGAAACGATTTGGATAGGGAGCATGGGACTGCCTCTTCCCTATTGTTTACATTTCGCGGAACAAGGGCGGCTCTTCGACACCATCTATTGGGTTTCTTCTGTCAATCGAGGGCTCGATTCTAATGCTGTGGGTGTGAACTTGCTTTTGGAAGGAGATTCTCTTCCCTATATATTTGCGAGTTTCGCGTAAGTGTATCTGCTGGCGGGCCCACCCAGTTGTTTTTGGCGCTTCTCACTAAATTATTGGTCGTCGTAAATGTACACAAAGAAAATAAAATATATATTCGGCTATTCAATTTAAGAAAACTTCCTCGCTTTTTTATTAGCGGCAACAGGTTAACAAAATATCAAATGCAATAGTCTCCTTCAGCAGTTGTTTCTTCTTGCTACGCCAGTGAGTCGAATTGTTTCCATGTTCGTACGTTTATCCAAAGAGACTTGCCGAGGCTTATCAAAAAAAAAAAGTGCACTCTCCAGCCGGGATTATAATATGCGCATTAAAACGAAATTAGCCCTGGTTGATAACACTTTGAAAATATAATTTCAATCCGGTTCTAGCAATCAAACGGACAGAACCTCTATATGATTGCTCCTTTGTTGTAAGTTTCGGCGTATTTGGTATCCATATATTCCATCTGATTAATCATCATTTATCATTTGCAGACTATGTTTTGTTCATTTGACTCTCGCGACTCCGGTCGACACGAAAATGGCCAGCGAGAATTACTACATTCAAAACATGACACTGGACGATAGTGCCGCTGCGGAAATCCCATCGACTGCTTCGAAATTGTTTTTTACTAATGTAACATTCCCGTTTTCCAATTGTGCATTCATCGGCCAACAAGTTAAAATGATCGACTTTGTCAGAAGCACCATTCCAACGGCATGCATAAAACCATCGATTGAGACTATCATCATGATGTTTTGCAACATCACCGATATCGTCATTCTAGCTAACGAGTCGCATCCCGAATCATTCAACACTACAAGGATAAGTTCCTGGAACAGTGCCATCACATCTCTTCCCAACAACATAAATTCTTTGACCAAACTAAGGTCCATAAATACTCTTGGGGCCAACTTGCAGCGGTTCAATCTGAGTGCTTTGAATGAGTTAAATTTTCTCATGGAACTCAGCTTGAATGATTGCAACATTTCAGAGCTGCTTGCTGATGGGCCTTTAATACTACCGATGTTGGAGATCATATCTTTGCAATATAATTCAATTAAAAGTATTAACACTGATCACTGGATGATGCCCAACTTGAAAGCTATCCATTTGACGAACAACCTTCTGAGTGAATTTCCCTCGTTGAAGCGGTTCCTGAGCCTACAGCAGGTTTTGCTGTCTGGAAACTTCATCAATACTGTGGACATGAGCTGGGTGTCCAGTTTGAATCATCTTGCGGAACTTGACATGTCCAATTGTCGGATTCTTCATCTGGATGCTTCAGGACCTATCCAGCTACCGGCACTGGTTTCGATAAATTTTGCTTATAATTACTTGCAGAGCGTGAACCTATCTCGATGGAACGTCCCAAGCCTCGTCCAACTAAATCTTAAAGGCAATCTACTGCACGGAATCGATGGAATTGAATCAGTTGCTGGCAGTGTTAAGGAAATCTCCTACACCGGAAATCTGTGGGGATGCTTTTGGTTGAAGAACGTTACGAAACAATTAGAAATCAATTGGAGAGATGACTGCTGAGGCGCAAAACGGAGCGAGTGCAAAATATCGCTGTTGAAATAAACTTAAGTTGATTTATTTATAGTCGAGTTATTAGTACGAGACACTGAAGAAGTCTGCACATTGTAGACGAAATACGCGTATCTTTCGAAGATAAGCAAAGGTAGTTGGAATTAAATGGAGATTACTAATTTTTCTTCTAAATTATAGTTACAAGTATTCCACTAAACAGCTCAAACCCTCTAGGATTGATTTATTTGTTTTTTGTTGCCAAACAGAAAATTCTACTATCATGCAAACAATGTCTATTTCAAATTGAAATGCATTTGATCATTTCGATAAATAATTCATATCATTTTATTCGCGTAACAAAATTACTAAGAACAAAGATATTAGCGAAATCCTTGTAGTCCCCGGGATGTTTGAAGTCGTCTATGTCACTCCACGGCAACAAGGCTTCCACCCCGCAGGGTATTTGCCAGCTATTATCCGAGAAATTCTCGAGCGTTTTCACCGAGGAGACATCAAGCGATGACTACATTAGACATGCGGCCAGCTACGTTCCCCTTGGCGGTCAAACCTTTTGCCAAGTCGACATCGACGCAGAGATGATAATCAAGGCCTGCTCAAAACTCAAATCATCTCACAATCCCGGGCCGGATGGAATTCCTTCGTCCTTTCTCAAACTACACTTGGATAGTTTGTTGCCCCCGCTGCTTCACGTTTTTCGCCTATCTGCGGCTGTCGGTATTTTTCCTCGCTGTTGGAAATTTGCGCACATGTTTCCAGTACACAAAAAGGGTAGCACGTCCCGTTGGACGCTGGCAATTATCGCGGCACAACTTCGCTTGGCGCTGTTGCTAAACTGTTTGAGCTTGTAATTATGGAACCGTTGCTCGCTCACTGCAAACCGTATATTAGTACCAACCAGCTAACCTGCTAACCTGCTAACCTGCTGTGCCTTACTTCCTACGTTACTGACAGCTCAAGTAGCACCACTTGTTCCAATAGAGCAACAAAATCTCAATTGAAACAAATAAGAGTTGATTTTTTGTGGTATTGTATCTCAAAATCATACACAATAGCAACGCAAAAAGCGCAAGAGGTGGAGCCTATTTGCAACATGTCATTGTTCGTAATGAGTTGCGATAAAATTTCACGCAACTTTGAAATGTTTACATCACGTTGCACAAAAGTGATTTAGCACGTATGTTAAGATCCAGATAACATGGTAGACGTGATTCCCCAACGTTTTTTCAACGTTACTTTTTAGTTCCATTAACCATGTAAATAACAAAGCATCGATGCAAATTTGCTACCAGAATGTTTAGTCTTTTGCACAAATGAGTTCAGCAATTTAATTTTAAGCATGGACATTCATTTCAACTCCTCGATACTTATGAAAATTATTTCCATAGTATGCAAAATAATTAAAATAGATGCCTCTGGAATCATGTTACAGTTAGTGAATTTTTGAAACCCTTTTAGATTTTCGGTGAAGTTTTGTGCTGTACTTCTTGAAAAATAAAGCGCTTCAGTAAAGCTTTGAAAACAAAACATTTTTTTTTTAAATTGGGGAAGAAAAGTTGCGTGATATTAAAAATTGATTTGTGAAAGTAGAGTTCTGATACACTTAATAAATGAAATAACTTAGTAAGCTAATGCTAGTTAAAAGCATAGTTAAATCGGAATTATGTTGAAAAAAAAAAATCCCTACAAATCAATTTTACATAATAAATAGCATATGGCGACTACGCACAAACAAACTATACTACCGGCTGATAGAATTATGAACACGTTTATTCTCTTAGGCACCTATTTTGATTTTCATTTTCAGCCTCTCAGCAAGTTGAAACATGGATAATTTCTATTTATTTGTTCATGAGTTCAAATATTTTTCAATGTTGTTTTTTGTTATTTTAAAATTGTTTCTTAGAGCAACAAGTTTATTGCTGGCTCGTAATTTATTAGTCTCGGTACAGTTAAACAGCTACTCATCGATATCGTGATTCGAGGTGAGATCCGTAGGATTGACATAGTTTTGTTTCTAGTCACGCAGAGGAAGACAACATAATTATAATAAATTTATCGTAAAGCAAAAATTACTTACAGAACTCGACCTTTAACAATTACATTTTTCATATTTTTTACTTACTCGCTCAAAAAGAAGCAGGCATTTTTTTTAATTCTTGTCAGGAATATTTGAAAAGTATGGCCTATAAAAATATGTGCAAAAGTCGTTAAAAGTAGATTTTTTTTTTCAAATTTAGCATAGGTATATTTCCATTTAAATCGCTGAAAAAAATAGTGTTCTGTAAGCATTTCTACAATGGCTTGTTATCATGTGTAAATTTTGATTATTTTATTTGTTATATGATCAATTGAGCTTTTATAAACGTATCCCAGCTAAGTTGGCAAAAGTGGTTTATTATTTTACTTGGTCCTATATTCTAATAAATCCCACGTGTACATAACAACATGTAATTATCGTGTACAAAACATCCTACATTGGACGGTAAACAAAGTATTTCATAACACATTCTTGAGATCTAGCGCATTTCTATCCTGTTAAACTATCCAATACTTAAATCCTAATCAAATGAGTGTTAAAAAAATAATGAGAATCCCTCAATGATAAACCAACCTTTGATGAATATTTTGTTCGTTATATAAATGGCAAAAAATCGGAGAAAATTTGAAGACAAATTATAAAATATTTAGTAACTGTGTTCTCACAGCTAAATTTACTAAAACTTGTTAAAAACATCATTTAAATAACATGAATCAAGTAAAGTTGAAACTATTTAAGAAAAAAGTATAAATTTCTGAAAACAATGACAACCATTTTAACTATCTTATTCAAACTTTATTTCAAATCCGTATAACTTTCAAGGTTGCTGATACTGATTTTAGGAAGTATTGTGTTTCTTAATGAAGATGGAGAGATAATATATATTTGTATATTCGTTTACAAAATTAAATGTATTTTAGAAAAACAAGTTAAGCCGTGAGCAAACTTGAGCATTATTGAGAATATTGTAATATTGTTATATTGGGCCAAATAAAAAAGAAAATTTAAAAGAGTATTCTGGATATTCATTCTTAAGTTGCGATCAATCATTGGACATATTTTTTTATTAAAGGAATGTTTAGGACTTTTAAGCACAACTAACAATTTGTGCCATCTTCCTAGGCAGACCATAAAAATAACGGATACAAATGGATGTCATATTCCTTTACCATAGTATAAGTATATAATAATTGATTTTGGTGTAATAAATTATTGACATACTGTTAAAAGTGCAACATTTTATCTTATTAGCAAACTTGCCCCAGTGATCTGATTTTGTCCAAAAAATCATTGAAGGTGGCCGTGCAAAAGCAAAGAAAAAACGGGACTCCATAACATGGTAGACATTCATCAATTTTACGCTTTGAGATATCATATTGTAGCTCTTGAACTAAGGTATAATATCAAATGTTAAGCTACTTAAATTGATAAAGTTGCGATTGAAGATGAGTCTAGCCTCTTTGGTACGATAGGTTTAACGATTTGCGATTAGTACCTAATCTCAAAAATGCAACGCAGATAATTTATTCAATTCAAGATTTCTATATTTCTTCTTTTAGCATTTCTAGTATAGTTTATTCACAATTGGCTTATTAATTGTTCTCAACTAAGCGTAGAACGCACAAATAAATGTAAATTGTAATTGTAATGTAAATTACTAGACCCAATCGGGATTCGGTCCCCGCAACCTCCAGGATTGTGTTGCTGCTTAGCTGCCCTCTACTGACTGAGCCAAAATAGAACAAATATTCCAAATAATAAAAATAAAAAAGGCTCAATTGGAATATTGCATTATGCATTTGCTAAAAAATGTTATATGTTTTGGAAATGTACTAGTCTTTGGCTGAAATTCTCCTTAATAAAAAATAATTTCTCTCATATAAATATGATTTTATATACTTAAAAAAAGTTATCTTGTTAATCAATGTTAACACAAATTTGATCGGCAGTGTAAGATAGAAGTAATTTTTTTATACTGTTGCAATTATGTTAAATTAAACCATTGAAACGGTGCAAAAACTTCGCATTTTTTTTTTAAGTTGAAAACATGTACATGTTATGTTGCAAAAATTAATGTGTGACGCGATCGCAATCTGTCATCAACATATTAACATGTATATGTATAACCGATGCGTTTCGTGTTTCATTAATGTTAAAACTAAGTATCAAAATCTGACTTGCAAGTTGCTTTACGACGGTCTGCCGTTGTCAACGCTGATGTTGATTATTTTGTTTGTGTTGATCTGTGCTGCAAAAAGTACATAGAAATGCTGCTGCTCTACAAATTGGATACTCCCTAATACAGAATAAACGTATTCATATTATATTCTAGTGGAACGTGAATGTACAACCATGATGTTGATTGTTTATAATTTCGAGAGCAGTTAACAGCCGATGCCATCGATCAGGATCAAATGATTCTGCATCGGCCAAAAATAAAATGTCAATAAATTGGGGCAAGATCGAGTTTATGGCATTGAACTAGGCCGAAGGGGCGACATTAAGTGAAGAACTTTGATTTGCTTGCTTAAATCAAATATATGCTAGTTTGAAGAAGTAATTTATATTGTTGTTTCGAAATGATCAACTGTGGTGCTATTGTTGTATAATCACGTTCAATCAATGTTTTGCTGTACGTCGTTTGCTGGGGGGAAAATTTTATGTATGAAATGTTACAATTACGCAATGTTTAATCCGTACTTCCAATAAAAATATATATTTAGCACCTTTTGTTGTTGCATCAGGAAGAGTTTACTCTAGGCATTATTCTTGTTCTTAAAATTTTATGATTCCAATAAACTAAGATGAATAATATTGTAGGCGAACGCTGCTACATAATAAGCAGGCATATCCGAAGCATGAAACATATAAATGATATTAAAACAAAATGATTTACCATAGACAATTTGTTACCAAACCATGGCTGCATAAACGAATTTTATGAACATTAATATCAATTTAGTGTAAAAAAACAAACAACACTGTTTACTCTAATGCTCCAAAATATCTTCTGCCTATAGTCATGACAAAACTGTTTTAATGGCGCCTTCATGTGTTGGGCCGGAATAGGCCGGAATATAAAATTATGTCGCGTTAAGTTTAAAATAGAATTTATATTCATATTAGCTAAAACACATTTTTAAAACAAGATCGCGAACTTGCCAATGTTGCACTGAACAGCCTGGATACTAGAAGAATATCTTCCCTACATTGAAACTTTCTTGAAGCATACGGATTCAGTTTTACTTTGACCCAAGGTTCAGTTCACGTACGAAAAATAAACTATTTAGAGATCAACATTGTCATGCATACTCAAGTTGCAAGGTAGTTGCAAGAAAAAATAATACATCATTACAGCAACAGCGTGTGCTAGCAGATTACAAAAGAGTATTTTCAATACGTATTGGCTTTTAAAACTTGATTGAAACAATGTTGCATCTTCATAACTTAGTTGCATTATAATTCCAGACAACAAAAAGATGCAATTGACATGGGTGTTCTATTTGAGAAACAAATTGTCTCCGCCTCAGTTTAACACATGTTCCAAAGTTTATATTCCTGTCAAATGCAACATGAAGGCAAGTTAATGTTATGTATGCGACATAAAGAAAACTCTGGTGGAACGATTTATGTGCTCGGAAATTGTGAAGAGCCTTGTTTGCAACACACGAAAAAGCAGATTTGGTTGAAGATGTTTCATGTGTTGCTTTGGTGTTGTCTATACTTACTAACCACGGACAAATTAGTGGGGTTTTGGCGGATTCGGCAAACAGACAATACCGATCTATTACTTCAAAAAGCGGCTCGTTTGAGAATCGGAGGAAAACGCGCGTTGATGTGTTTTGGCGTGACCGGCTAAATGGCGAAAACAAGGAACTTTTTACAATTATTAAAATTGTGTGTTGTTTATCGCATGGTAACTCGGTTGTCGAAAGAGGCTTTTCTATTAACGCTGAATGCCTATTCGATAATATGCGGGATGAATCGGTGGTTGCTCGCAGGACAGTGTATGACGCGATTGCCGCAAAAGGTGGCATAGAAAATGTGTCGATTCGAAAATTGCTGATTTTGAGAGCTAAGAATGCTCACTCGCTGTACGTCGAAGACATCAAGCGTCGGAGGAAAGAGGATGCGTATGGGCAAGCTGAATTATCGGTAAAACGACAACGAGAATCAGAAACAACCCAAGTAACATTTTTAATTAGATAAACGCTTCACTAGGCAATACGTATACAACTTTAAACTGAGTAATGGTTAAGTAGTGGTTGCACAAGCGCCCAGCCAATATTTTCACAAGCAAATCTGGTGAATCTACCCAGCTTCATGAAAATGAAAAAATGTCAAGCAGAATATGTAATCGGTTTATAGCCTAGGAAGCTTTTATCCAAAAATTATACAACTTATTACGTAACTGTTCTTTTGAAACGCATATTCAGCATATTTATTTGTTCATCGCAATTTATATTTTTAGAACTGTGGCAAACAGCTTTTTATTGGTAGTCTTAACACATTGATATAAACGCTTAAACATAGTCACTATACAGCAATCAAAAAAATATGTATGTCAAACACTGTTTACAATACTCGTGGACGGTATTACGGCAATGGTGTTGTTTTATCGTTGTAATGCGTAATTAACATTTAACTATATGAACTTTGTATTATAATGTTTATATATAGTATATATTTATATATCACTTACCCGTGTACTTACCAGATTTGAACTCTGCACCTTCACCTTAAGAACGGTGACTGTATCCTCAGATCCATATCAGCTGTGAGGAATTCCAGTACCCGTATTCAACGTGTTCAAAACATATTTTAGTTCAAATAATGTTGAACAACAATAATTGCTGAAGCTCTTTACGAACAGGTTTGTACTGTTTTGAAAATCAGTGTTACCGAGATTCTTATAATCTAAACATGATCACCATCCAATTAACGTTGTTAGCTGTGCCGCGCTTGGATTCATTTGTTATAATTTTTTAAAACTACATTAATATCAATTTCATTTATAACTGTTGTTATTGTAGAAATAGAGACAAGAATAAATAAATTATATAAGATACTAAAGAGAAAAAGTAATAAAAATAAAACTTTCGAATAACCTACGATGAAAGAAAAGATCCCTCATAACACCTCCCCTTTTGTTGACAGCGCGTATGATAGGCAAGCGAATGGTAATCTCTGATTGGTGGAGTTACTAGCTTGCCAGTTATAAAAGAGCGCTATTGTCAAATGAGTGCTCAACAACAACGCACTTTCCACAACAACGCACTTTCCACCAACACGGCCATGGTTCTTCTGGATGTGGAGAAGGCCTTCGACAACGTCTGGCACGACGGCTTGATCCACAAGTTGGTACAGGCGAACTTCCCGAGCTACCTGACGAGGATGGTAAGGAACTATCTAACCAACCGTTCCTTCACAGTATCGCTTGCAGGAGCATCGTCCACACTCAAACCGATCCCAGCCGGTGTGCCCCAAGGTAGCCTTCTGGGTACAATCTGTACACCTCAGACGTACCCCAGCTTCCAGCTGGCTGCATCCTGGCGCAGTACGCGGACGACACTGCAATCATGGCCAACGGACGAATGCCAAAGAACTACCGGTCCAGGTTGCAACAAGGCGTAACAGCGTACGTGACGTACCTCAGCAGCTGGAAAATAAAAGTGAACGAAGGCAAAAGTCAAGCTATCCTGTTCAGACACAGACCATCACCGAAGCTTCTACCTCCACCCGACTGCTTCATCCGGGTAAACGGATGCCCCGTTGATTGGATGGATGACGTCCAATACCTTGGGGTCACCATCGACAGCAAACGGAACTACCGTGCTCACACTGACAAACTGCGGAACCAGTGCATCGGTCTGCTGACAAGCGCTTTATCCGTTGGTAAGTCGACGGTCCCGGCTATCGCAGCGGAACAAACTGGCCGTCTTCAAGGCAATTATCGCCCCGGTGAGTGAACTACGCCATGCCGGTGTGGGGGACTTGTGCAAAACCCACATCCAGAAGCTACAAGTCGTCCAAAATCGGTTGCTCCGATTGATCCTCGACGCCGCGCCCAGGACGAGAACCAGCGAGCTCCATCGTGCCGCCCCGAATTCAGGACAGTTAAAGACCGCATCGAAATGTCTATCGATGCACTCATGGACAATTGCCGTCACTCCGAGAGCCCGCTCATCCGAGCGATAGCGAACTAGGACAAATTATCAAATTATTAGGTTAAGTAGGTTATCAAATTAAAACTACATTGCTATGCAAGCAGACAAACACACAAAGCCACCTGAAAACAAACAACCATCATCGATGTAAACGAAACTTAAAGGTTGAAAACATTCATTTGTAACTCACTTAAAAACGCATATGTTTAAACACGAACTGAAAAATAAAGATTAAATTAAACGGTAAATGAGTGCTCATTCAGTTAACGGACGGCATTTCGGACGCATCGGCATCGGATCTTCAAAGAGACAAGAGGGTTTTTAAGAGTTCCCCTCTGTCTCTCCATCGGCTGCATCACGCGGCATAAATACAACGCCTAGCACGGTGTGTTTATAAAACACGTTTACTTTAAAAAATTCGGCATCGGTGAAATACCCACCTTTTGAAAGTACAGGTTTTCCCCTATTATGTGAGCATACAACATAAATATTTCATCGGGAGGTCTAGAACAATTTTCAAAAGATTTGTGGACCTTTTTTTATTTATTTTATTATTTACTGAAACACATAATGAACGAGCATCATCAGTCTCTTATTCATGTTTTTTTTTAATTTATTCTTGTAAATATGATCAACGCCAGCAAACCTACACTAATGATTTGTATTCATTCAATTCAAACAATAGAACTAATTAAAAACAAATTAATAACTAAAAAAAAAAAAACAATAAACATAATTTACACCAAAAACGATTAACGATTCATCAAAAATTACAATACAAAGTATTTAAATTAGAAAATGGTTACAAGTGAGAACTATTATATAGAACTACAGCTCGGAGCAATTGCGTACTGTACTTATCAAATATCTCTGGAACTTTGACATGGGCCCAAGTAATTGCAAAATCAAAATGCACTGCTTCACTGACTTGTTCACCAAACCTTTCCAATACAGAGCATGATTCCTTGCAAAACTCGGGTACATGGAACCTCAAAATATGGAATTTAGATGAATTGGGTAGTTTAGCTTCTACCCAACTTTTAGCAAACTCGTTGATTTTGATAGAGTATCCTGGAAGCAATTCTTCCTGGAAGCACGCTTCAAATACGTCTTGAAACCGGTCAAGAACCTGAAATAATAAGCAGTGAAGGGGTGATAATGAAAAAAGAACTATAAAATAATTCACTTACTGTTCTTAGTAATCCAATTGTTCCTTCTGCTGGTATCAAGGATCTATTCTTCAGTAACTTGTGACAGTCTCTGCCAGTGAACCCGTAGTTGCTATGTCTTTGGCAGTTACTCACATTAACCCACCGTTGAGCGATTACTTCACAGGGACAGGGAAAACTAGAGCTGTGCCCCATAATTCCCAGCAGAATATTAATAATCTTCAAGTCCCCTGCAATAATTGCCTCAATCTTTTGGAGTTCTAAGATATTATACCAAACCAACAAATACAATTCGTAGGACGGCCATGTAAATTGGAGAGCATAACACTTCCATCGTCCTCTTTTTGGTGTTTTTTCAAATATTTTGCTACTGCTGATTCACCACTGTTATTATCATTGTCCTGCAATACTCGTAACACATTATTGTATCGTGTTGCAACAGTACAATGGTGAACTTTCCCTTGTCCTAAGGAAAAGAATAATTATTAATTGTTTAAGATGTTATTATTTAACTACAGGAAACAGCTTAACATGTTTTGAAACTTTAAAGTTATTTCACAAAAAAAAGTAAGGTTTTCTATGCGTAAAATTCTATGTGTAAAATTCTATGCGAATAAATGCTGAAATTAAATATTCTTTCATGCTGTTTCATCATTTAACAAACATTAGGTAGTTTGAATAAGTTTGGAAATGATATTCAAATTGGTAAGAGTTGATAATTTTTCAATTTTTCACGCTTATTTTATGCTCGGCATAAAATTGGTTATAAAAATTAGATAACAGATAGTCCTGCATAAAAGTTTGTACACCATATCTAAAACTATAACCAAGTTCTACTGAAATGTATCAATAAATCGATCTGATGATATACTACAGATACATTATTTGTAGTATATCATCAGATCGGTTTATTGATACTTATCAGTAGAATTTCTGGTGGCACCCTTGCCCTTTCTCCACTATATCTTACCAATTTCAGAAAAACAGGACGAGCAATGCTTTATTACGCGTGCTTTTTTGGCGTTTTCCTTTGATGCTGCTCTCTTCTCCAAATAGTGCGAAAGAACATTGACTGCAGATGTGCGTTGGATAGTACCATTTATTCTAAGGTTTGGTAAATAAAGCTTCTCAATTATTTCCGTAGCCGCCTCTGACAAACTTCGCAAATTATTCTTTTTCAGACACAACACACACACTTTTTACGATTTTCTTCATGAGTCAGAATACCATCTTTATGAAATTTTTTGACAAAGGCAAACAATAGCTGACAGTTGTAAACCTATGAACATACACAGCCTACTGAACTAATTACTACTAGTTTGCATTGGAGTGAAGAGTAACCATGGCAACTGGATCAACAAACGACTTAAATGGTCGTGTTCAAGTCAGCATTCAGTGTGTTCAAGCTCTATTTGCACTGCGTGATCCATTTGTAGTAATTTGCCTTTTCTAGTCAAAAAAAATATAAAAGTCACACAAATATTTAAAAAAAAAATGTTCTAGACCCCCCGATGAAATATTTATGTTGTATGCTCAAATGAAAGAGAAAAGCCTATACTTTCAAATGATGGGTGTTTTGCCGATGCCGATTTTTTCTAATTAAAGTTGTTCTACGAAATACACCGTGCCTAGCTGCGAGCGAGCGGTAGTCAACCGACGGACGGCATTTCGGACGCATCGGCATCGGATCTTCAAAGAGACAAGAGGGTTTTAAGAGTTCCCCTCTGTCTCTCCATCGGCTGCATCAAGTGAAACAACTGAATCGACCGCGGGCGCGCCGCTTCGATTTAAAAGCCATGGAAGCTAACAAGTTCGTTCGGCCTCTGGAGGGGCCACCTCAAAATTTCGACAGTTATAGATTACTATATTTATCATTGCTATATTAATGAATTCCCGGTGATTAAAAAAATCAACTAAGACCGGGAATTGAACACCTGATCTTCTGCTCAGTGGAATTTATATTGTTTATTTGAAAGCAATTTTCGACATCACTGTCAATTGCGCGAATCTCCGAATATGAATTCCTCAAATAAGCTTCATACTTTCTCAGATTTCGTTTTCAATAGTAAGTACCGCTTTTCTTAATTTTTTTAAACATCCTTCGAAATATTTTGAAATCTAAGAGCATCATTAACGGTGGGCAACAGTAGCGCTGCTATTTCAGAAGCGCTGCAGCGCTCTCATTTAAGTTTAGCCACCCTTCTCCACACCGGTCGTTGCTATAGCGGTGATCAATTTAGTTACCCTATTCCGTACCGGTAGAGAGGTAGAAGTAATCATTTTTTTTATAAATCATTTATTTGTACAGGCTCAATCGAATCAACTTTACAGAGCCAAGTTTTCATTTTTATATACATCAGTTATCTTAAAAATAAAGGGGGATACATTTTTGAGTAGATCCACTTTTTACGAATATTGAGTAGCATTTCCGTGAGAGAAAAAGAGATAGTATATTGAGTAACAAAAATTGAGTAATATGAAACGGGAGTGTAAGTTTCTTTTGTCTCTTGAAAGCACGTGTATTTTGCATTCAATCAACCACTCTGCCGCTGTTCGCATTCGTTGTTTGAAGCTCGCACATCAGAACTCAAAGAGCAGCAGCTTCTTGAGGACAAACTCCTCTGTTTTACATCCGAAGTGCATCAAAAAGTGTCCGGGTAGTCCACAATTGTGGGTGAAGTGCACATTTTTCGTATTTTTATTTTTATTTTTATTAATATTACTATTTATTAAAGACACTTTACCATTTATGTGGCATTCGTGTCGAGACGTTATTTTATTATGAATTCATATATTTATTGAATTTTTCAATTGGAATGCATACTTTTATAAAAATATGCATTGCAATGCATACAATTGATTTATGCATTATATGGAATGCATATATTTAAAATATGCTTTGGAATGCGTATATTTGATATATTATTATCAATGTATAAACCTGATTTTTCATTCCAATGACTGGATAGATCGAATATGCTATTTAGTATATTTGTTTTTCTCCGTGTACCAACCGCTTCACGCGCTGCAATCGGGCTGCTAAATTTGAGCACCCGACTCTTCCCGAAAGCCTCGCTGCTATTTTGGGAGCGCGTTGAGCAGCGACCGGTACGGTGGTGAGTAATGATAGAGCGCTGCTAAACGGGCGTCTATACCCCACCGCTAATGATGTATACGTGTAAAGCTGCACGCTAGTGTTTGTGAGATCGCTCGGCGAAACCCTAATAGTCTCGTGGGATTGTGGCTCGGCTCTGGATGCCGAGGTTCATGGTTCGCATCCCGATTGCAACTTTTTTTTTCATGTGAGGAAAATATTCATACGATCGTCATATGATTTCTTTCCATAAGGGAATCGTATAAAATTTGCAATAATGTCTTCTGGCAAATTTCCATACTATATTCGAATGAAATCTTTTCGATATGTTCGCTCAATGTACTTATACAACATGTTATACAGCTATAATCACTAAGCTGTATAGCGGCTAAGGTATTTCTAATATAAAGGCTTTTGAAAAGCTATTATAAAGCCAACAAATAAAACTGTGTAAGAGAACACAGAATGATAATTCAAAAGCTTAACTGACTAATTTCTTAGCTACATAAACAAGCTGTGTAAATGCAGACAAACATTTGTCATAGGTGTGTTTTTTCAGAATGAAAGAGGTATGCTACCGGCGGGCTTTGCCACAATTTACGCTTAGACGAGGCTAGAAACAGTAGTTTGTTAACGCCTGACATCAAGTAGTTAAGGGACACGACAGGAGGTGCAGTTTTCATTGGCGTGGCAATTCTTTCATTGTTGTTTATTCATTGATACCTAAATTGAATTTTCAAAATTCAAATTATAGCAAATCATAGAGAGATGTTACTTTGATATAGCAACTTGCAGTGTAAAAACAACATGAAGTGGCATCTCAAATAGCCTGGTCACATTGATACGAACTACAGGGAATGGCTCTTTCTATTTAATCGGGATTTGCCGTATATCATTGTTATGCAGAATTGTAAATTAACGATTTTATGATCACTTTCACTTTGTTTTTTTAAACACAATTTGAAAAAAACTTATTGAGCATGTTAGTAGAACAATTGTGGAACAATTGGGAAACGGGGATAATTTCAAATTATCACTTAATTTGATAAATTTTTAAAATAAAAAATAAAACATTGAAACACTTTTTTTAATAATCTCTAGTAAACGCGAGTAAATTCCTTCAAATTTCACTGGGGAAGACGTGTCTTCTGACAGATAGGCCTATTTCGTCTGCGACTTACAGACTTCTTCAGTGTCAAGTACTCGACTTATGATTTTCTTTTCGTAGTATTTTTAACCGGTCCAATACGCCCTACCTTAACCACATACCCTAACCTATCCTTGTTCCTTCCCATGGAGTTCATGTGGTCTGAATAGACTAGTTCGCCATTACCCCTCCTTCACCATCGGCTTTAGACTGACTTGCGCTCTTATTGCCCCACCAATTGCTGCAAAATGAACAAATGAAAATGATAGCTGTTTCATCTCCATCATCAGAAGTGACGAAGTCAGTAGTGAGGGCTGTAATTTCTTTATTTACATTTTTGCTGAGTGGTGAACTTGTTCTGCTGGATCCAGTTTTTTGAGTGCTATCGTTTATTAGGACGCGGGAAAGAGAAGATGGTCTGCTTACTGGCTGCGAGGTACGGCCGATATGCAGCGGTCTCACGCAGTAACGGCAGGTACGGATCTAGTTTCAGTAGGTGATGTATGCGGTGTGAGTAGTCATCGGGATGTAGGATGGAATTGGTTTCTGGATTCTCATCCGCACTAACCTTACTTCGGTGAGTAAGCCTGGTCAGAAATTCTTCCACACTCGTGTGGAAGTTACCTCCCCGTCCCCGGAGATGTAGGATGGCATATCAGCCACTCTAACCTTAATCGCATTGTCGTACGGGACTATTGGGATAGCGTATTCCTTATTGTTTATCTTAACAGTATGCTTAAGGCTATGCTCTGCTACTGGCTCTTCTACATATGATTGTGATTTGAGTTCTATTATGACTCGTGCTTTTGTCATACTGGGCTGGATGCAGCTGACCTCGGTCATGCCTAGTTGGAGTTTCTTGCTGATGTACTCGTACACTTTTTCCAGTTTGGGGCGGGCTGGCATGCCGCTAAAGTCTATATAGAGAGAGTCTTTGCGGTAGTCATCCGTATTCGTGATTGAAATATAGAATTCCACCGTGAGCGCACTATTTGGCGTAAAGCCTTTCGGACTTTGTTGGGGGCACAATACACAACGTTATTTTCACTCCGAGATTGTCTCAAAAAACGTCTGTTCGATACAAAAGCAAAATGTCGACTAGAAAAGATGATTCTGTAAAAATGGGTTGGTTTCAAAGGATTCATCCGTTCATCATTTTGATCGTTTGATCACTCTCATAAAACTCCACTTACTCCGGGCGGATGTCAACAAGATAGGTGGAGATGACTGGATAAACCTCGAGCGCGACTTTCAATCAGGCAGTGATGTACTGGAACCCATCCAAATGTGAAATGAAACCGATTTTCGCTCGTATGCTTCTTTTTTTGATAAATTCATTTATTTGTACAGGCTCAATCGAAACAACTACGAATCAATAACAGACCCAAGTTTTCATTTTTATATACATCAGTTGTCAAAACTCGTTACTTCGGATATGTATGACTTTGGTATTGTCTCTTAGATTGAAAATATTAAAAAAACACGTCCAGTTTGTTATAGCTTCAAAATACAAGAGACCAACTCTGGCTCATGTTTATAGATCATTGCACCGAGTCTATTAACCTCACATTTTTGATAGTTCAGGGAGCTTGTTTACAAGGTGTTAGAATTTCGACCGCTTAAACCAAATTTTTCGTTGGCCATTTCCGGATTCTGTACGATTAGATTCATGAGCTGATGTAAAAATAAGCACTGGTGTCTGTTTTCCGGCAAATTTAATTAAATCGCAACAAATTCTGAGCACAAAATCTCAAACCGATCTTACCGAAAATATTCTAAGTCCACGTAAACAAGCTCCCTGAACTGTCAAAACGGCATTGATGACGCCTTCGTGCAATGATCTATTAGACGATACCTGAACCAACAGCTACTTGTCGTTCCCTCTCTCACTTCACACATATCGCTACAAAATCTCTGATACCATTCCGACCCGATCGTCACAATCCTTCCTGTTTAGTTCTGACATCAAATCATTTCCATCTTGAATCTAAATAAAATTTAATAGTTCACAATTACAACTCATGTACTAGCATGAACTTAATTTAACTTGCAATCAATTAGGCACGTCAATTATTTGACAATAGTACACTGAGGAAATTACCACTAAGGTTTTCATAAGAGCCACATTATGAAAATCTTAGTATGAACGGGAATTTTTAAACTCCTGAAAGGGTTTCATACGATACGTATGTTTTCCATAGCAGTCTTATACAAAATACACGTGTCAATTATAG
>JASCZW010015027.1:0-21511 GCA_034211315.2 Aedes japonicus
GGAATGTCGTAGTCATTTGCCGTCAACAGAACTGAAATCGGTTCACAGATGGCTGAGAAACCGATGTGACATTATTTGTAACGCACACACACACATACACACACACACACACACATACACACACACACACACACACACACATACATACACACAGACATGTGCTCAGTTCGTCGAGCTGAGTCGAATGGTATATGACACTCGGCCCTGTGGGCCTCGGATAAAAAGTCGAGTTTTCAAGCGATCTTAATACTCCTTCTATTGATGTAAGAAGGGTAAAAAGGGAAGTTAACATAATGAAATTTTGAACACTTATTTGGAAATTTTATAACTTTAATTTGGCGTTAACAAAGCTTCAATCCTGAGCTTCAATTTTGATTATCGATATGGATTCAAGATGCTTAAATAAGTACATATTCGTTGAAAATAGTAAATGGAGACTTTGTGTAATTTTCGAATATACTCGTTGCAGTTGAAAACCAGCCACTCGAACCAATCGATGCTGCTCTAATTCTATACAGTAGCATAGTGTGGCTAGTCCGCTGTATGTGCTATACAACGCTCCAGATACGACACAATAGAATGCAAGCGGCATCGATTGGTGTGATTGGTTTTGTTCGGTTTTGCACTGCAACGAGTATATTGTCATCTCACAATTATGTGCTCTCAGGTATTGTTTTGGTCATATCTCCATGAAGAATTATCCAATCATAATGAAATTTTGACCAGTTATTTGGAAATATCATAGCTTTGATTTGACACCAACAAAACTAAAATCGGTACACAAATAGCTCAGTATGTAATCGGAGACTAAACTGTTTGATTACTATTATAATAGGCTCTTCAAGTACTGTTTCGTCTCATATCTTCGTAACGAAATGTCCGAATGAAAAAAATCAATAGCGTTCTATGGGAATGTTGTAGCTTCCATTTGCCGTCAACAGAACTGAAATCGGTTCACAGATGGCTGAGAAACCGATGTGACATTATTTGTAACGCACACACACACATACAACACACACACACACATCACACCACACACACACACATACATACACACAGACATGTGCTCAGTTCGTCGAGCTGAGTCGAATGGTATATGACACCAGCCCTGTGGGCCTCGGATAAAAAGTCGAGTTTTCAAGCGATCTTAATACCCTTCTATTGATGTAAGAAGGGTAAAAAGGGAAGTTAACATAATGAAATTTTGAACACTTATTTGGAAATTTTATAACTTTAATTTGGCGTTAACAAAGCTTCAATCCTGAGCTTCAATTTTGATTATCGATATGGATTCAAGATGCTTAAATAAGTACATATTCGTTGAAAATTGTAAATGGAGACTTTGTGTAATTTTCGAATATACTCGTTGCAGTTGAAAACCAGCCACTCGAACCAATCGATGCTGCTCTAATTCTATACAGTAGCATAGTGTGGCTAGTCCGCTGTATGTGCTATACAACGCTCCAGATACGACACAATAGAATGCAAGCGGCATCGATTGGTGTGATTGGTTTTGTTCGGTTTTGCACTGCAACGAGTATATTGTCATCTCACAATTATGTGCTCTCAGGTATTGTTTTGGTCATATCTCCATGAAGAATTATCCAATCATAATGAAATTTTGACCAGTTATTTGGAAATATCATAGCTTTGATTTGACACCAACAAAACTAAAATCGGTACACAAATAGCTCAGTATGTAATCGGAGACTAAACTGTTTGATTACTATTATAATAGGCCTTCAAGTACTGTTTCGTTCATATCTTCGTAACGAAATGTCCGAATGAAAAAAATCAATAGCGTTCTATGGGAATGTTGTAGCTTCCATTTGCCGTCAACAGAACTGAAATCGGTTCACAGATGGCTGAGAAACCGATGTGACATTATTTGTAACGCACACACACACATACACACACACACACACACACACACACACACACACACACACATACATACACACAGACATGTGCTCAGTCTCGTCGAGCTGAGTCGAATGGTATATGACACCGGCCCTGTGGGCCTCGGATAAAAAGTCGAGTTTTCAAGCGATCTTAATACCCTTCTATTGATGTAAGAAGGGTAAAAAGGGAAGTTAACATAATGAAATTTTGAACACTTATTTGGAAATTTTATAACTTTAATTTGGCGTTAACAAAGCTTCAATCCTGAGCTTCAATTTTGATTATCGATATGGATTCAAGATGCTTAAATAAGTACATATTCGTTGAAAATTGTAAATGGAGACTTTGTGTAATTTTCGAATATACTCGTTGCAGTTGAAAACCAGCCACTCGAACCAATCGATGCTGCTCTAATTCTATACAGTAGCATAGTGTGGCTAGTCCGCTGCATGTGCTATACAACGCTCCAGATACGACACAATAGAATGCAAGCGGCATCGATTGGTGTGATTGGTATTGTTCGGTTTTGCACTGCAACGAGTATATTGTCATCTCACAATTATGTGCTCTCAGGTATTGTTTTGGTCATATCTCCATGAAGAATTATCCAATCATAATGAAATTTTGACCAGTTATTTGGAAATATCATAGCTTTGATTTGACACCAACAAAACTAAAATCGGTACACAAATAGCTCAGTATGTAATCGGAGACTAAACTGTTTGATTACTATTATAATAGGCCTTCAAGTACTGTTTCGTTCATATCTTCGTAACGAAATGTCCGAATGAAAAAAATCAATAGCGTTCTATGGGAATGTTGTAGCTTCCATTTGCCGTCAACAGAACTGAAATCGGTTCACAGATGGCTGAGAAACCGATGTGACATTATTTGTAACGCACACACACACATACACACACACACACACACACACACATACACACACACACACACACACATACATACATACACAGACATGTGCTCAGTTCGTCGAGCTGAGTCGAATGGTATATGACACTCGGCCCTGTGGGCCTCGGATAAAAGTCGAGTTTTCAAGCGATCTTAATACCCTTCTATTGATGTAAGAAGGGTAAAAAGGGAAGTTAACATAATGAAATTTTGAACACTTATTTGGAAATTTTATAACTTTAATTTGGCGTTAACAAAGCTTCAATCCTGAGCTTCAATTTTGATTATCGATATGGATTCAAGATGCTTAAATAAGTACATATTCGTTGAAAATTGTAAATGGAGACTTTGTGTAATTTTCGAATATACTCGTTGCAGTTGAAAACCAGCCACTCGAACCAATCGATGCTGCTCTAATTCTATACAGTAGCATAGTGTGGCTAGTCCGCTGTATGTGCTATACAACGCTCCAGATACGACACAATAGAATGCAAGCGGCATCGATTGGTGTGATTGGTTTTGTTCGGTTTTGCACTGCAACGAGTATATTGTCATCTCACAATTATGTGCTCTCAGGTATTGTTTTGGTCATATCTCCATGAAGAATTATCCAATCATAATGAAATTTTGACCAGTTATTTGAAATATCATAGCTTTGATTTGACACCAACAAAAACTAAAATCGGTACACAAATAGCTCAGTATGTAATCGGAGACTAAACTGTTTGATTACTATTATAATAGGCCTTTCAAGTACTGTTTCGTTCATATCTTCGTAACGAAATGTCCGAATGAAAAAAATCAATAGCGTTCTATGGGAATGTTGTAGTCGATTTGCCGTCAACAGAACTGAAATCGGTTCATAGATGGCTGAGAAACCGACGTGACATTATTTGTAACGCACACACACACACACATACACACACACACACACATACACACACACACACACACACACATCATACACACAGACATGTGCTCAGTTCGTCGAGCTGGAGTCGAATGGTATATGACACCTGGCCCTGTGGGCCTCGGATAAAAAGTCGAGTTTCAAGCGATCTTACCACTTCTATTGATGTAAGAAGCGGCAAAAGGGACTTTTTCAAAAGGGGAAAGGAAAAAGCCTTTCTGAGGTGGTGGTTTTGCGGTAGAACGGAAGACTGTCAGACTGACTCTGTGCCTATCAAAAGTGGATCTCGAAAGTAATCCGGTAGGTGGTTTGATTGACTTCGATGTGTCACGGATTAAAGGGGGATCGTTTTGATCTAGATTTCAAAAAAGAAATAAACGAGTGGGGATGACAAATTGGTTTTTGGGACACTGGGCCATGTGGTGGTTTTTGGCTGTATTGCTTGTTGAGTGTTGGATGTACTACTTAAGTTGTCGCAATTTGTTGGGAAGGGTGTTGGGAATAGTGGGGATGAGTTTCATCTGTAATTGTTGTTTATACAAGGATATTCAAAGAAATTAGGCACAGTGTTTTGGTGTTTCCCAATGTTAACGTAAACTATGGGAAGGAAATGAAGACAAAATTAGCTCTCGTTACTTCGACAATTCAAAAGAGTTTTTTTTGCAAAATGAATCTATGGTGATTTAGACCAACAATTCGAGTTAATAATCACTGTATTTGAGTACATAAGTTGAAATAACAGATGAAGTTTGCATTTGAAAATACATCAAGATGACTAAATGACTTTAAAATGACACTTAAGTATTGAGTTATTGCAGATAAAACTGAAGTGAACTGTCTTCGGTCTTGAGAATTAATTCAACTCATTTAAGATCTAATTTGACAATCGGAGCAGCTTTTTGAGTTTGACAAAAGACTTTAAACATAGCCTATATTTGACATTTTCAGGTCCAAAAATTACTTGTTTTCAAGTACAATAATCTAAACTATCTTGTTTCAGTTAGGTCAGTTACTACGTTGAAGTTTTTGTAAACTTTAAGCAACTCCCTAGCATTTTTCTCAACGTGGAGCATGAAAAGTCTTATACGAAATTTTACTTCTACTTCCTAAGCTTTGTAAATCGAACAACTGACACAAAATCATAGATTTTAGAGGTAGAATGCAGTATTGTGAAACGTGCCCGCGTAAATAAAATACGTAGTGCATCAAGTTTGATATAACTGGTTCCAACTTGGTCGTAATCCTGACCATCTAGTCAGCTTCTGTCTTCGATATAGGGATCCAGTAGATCAGGGCCTTTCCATTGGTGACTACTAGTTAAGATTTTTGTCACTACGCGGCGCTAGTGTGCAAGTAATTTACTTAAAAATGCTTTATCTTTAGCTCCTGACCAAATGGCTGGTTTTCGACAGAGTTGATCTGAAGGTCAAGGTCTTCTGATTGATGAACAGTAGTTCAGAATAGTTTCAATACCGGGCACTAGGCTGTAAGTAAGTGTTCCGACTATGCTACATCTTGGGACTCTAGCCCTATTAATCTTATATCTTTGATATAGTAGTCTAGTGACCCATAGTCTTTCATTGGTGATTAATAGTTCATAATTTTCTTACTACGCGGCACAAGCGCACAAGTGAGTTTCCTGAACAAAGCGTACTTTCATATTTTTCCATATGGAAGGTTCCTGTCAGTTTTCAAATTCGATATTTCAGCGTATTCTTGTATTTCATTAAAATAAACCACCCAACTTGTGAGTGATCCCAACAGCATCCTTACTGTTGGTTTAAATCAGTTCTCAAATTCGATATTTCAACGTATTTCCGTATTTCATCATCATCCGAAGTAACAATTTCAATTTTATTCCAGCCATATAGCAATCCTACCCGCATTGCTGATAAAACTACTGTTTTGTTTACCAACACCTGCTCTATGCTTCTTTAAAACCGAAATTTGTAGAAAGTGGCCAACTCTATTGACAGTTTTGAAAACAACTAATAAAACCGTTATAAGACCATATAGATTTTGAAAATATTCTCTAGTTCAAGATGTTACGACCACTTGAGAACGTTCATAAAAACTATTTGCTGTCATGAAAACCAACATACGACCAAATGGCCACAGGCAGCAAACTATACTGTGATATCGCGGTTGGTTTTTGTTGTTCTACTTTGTTCGATTCTCTGCTATTCTGATTTATTCAGCAGTAAACAATATCTAAGAAAAAAGTACTAGTGTTGCGGGAACTATTGCTTAACAGCAAAATATCCAAAACAAATTGAGTTTTTCAAAGCGTATCATGCTCCAAATCATATGCGAATTTTATTTTACGGTGAATATTGGCACGATAAGATTCGGAAAATAATGCGCCTCGGAATTATGCGAGTTTATAGCAACAAAAACCAAATTATGACAAATATATTCGATAAATTAATCATGAATTTCCTGAAAATTTACGATATTCAATAAGGTTATCTAAGAGAATGCCACAATTGGTCTCCGATCTACAATTAAATCGCATATCATTTAAAATGTGATGCATTTATTTTTCCACATTTCAGTTATTTCTTATATTTCAAAATGGCGGTTGGAAAACATCACAATTTGGCCAAAAAGACAATTTATCTTCGCACTATATAAAACTATGTGGTCATGTTTTATGCCGTTTTAAAACCCTTAGAGTCAATTTGCTGTTTAATGCAGTTATTGGAGGCAAAATGGTTTTGAAATGCTTTTTCAACTGACCATCATAAGATTATGCGAATCAGTCCTAAAACGGAATTTCAAAACAGCATTTTACGAGTTCATAAAGTCTGAATAAAACCTTCAATAGGCGTGAAAGTATTTCGAGAAAACAAGGTTTTAAAATCGTTGTAAACCAGCTGTGTACGTTCTCACAATCCTGAATAAAATATAAAACCTATTGGCACCTCTTGAAGCCAAAATAAAACAAATTGATTTCTATTGGCTCTCATAAAATTTCAATAAGACTTAACAAAGCTGGATGGTTTTGAAAATGTAACTTGGGATGGGTGTGGCCTCAACAGTCTCCTTACTATTGGTTTAAATCAGTCCTCAAGCTCGGTGTTTAAACGTTTTTCTTTTGTATTATACTGTAATAAACCTCCCACACTTGTGCGTGACCCCAACAGCATCATTACTGTTGGTTTAAATCGGTGCTCATACTCGATATTTTAAGGAACTTTTGTATTCCATTGAAATAAACCACCGGCAAATGTGAGTGGCCTTATCAGCATCACTTCTGTTGGTTTAAATCGGTCCTCAAACTCGATATTTTAAGAAATTTTTGTATTCCATTGAAATAAACCACCGGCAAATGTGAGTGGCCTCAGCAGCATCACTACTGTTAGTTAAAATCGGATCTCAAACTCAAAATTTTAAAGTACACTAAGATTTTTTACACGGTTTATTTTACACGGTTTGTTTTCAGCGATAACTTCAAAACGGAACAACTAATCGAGCTTTTTCGAATCACATTTTACGTATTGAGCAAACAGTAATCATATGGCAGTTTTTTTAAACATTCAAAATTTTCGGTGTATATACTCAAAATGTTAAAAACTGTATTTTGACCATTGCACAGAGGTCCAGAATGCGAATTTAGCTGGAAAGATACCTTTTCAGGCTAAGATTGAAGTTTTGGAGCAAAATTGTTTTCAACAAAGTTGTTTCTCATAACGAGGCGCTTCTATGACTGTGAATGAAAACTAGAGTGGTCCATATTTTCAGAGAAATCGATAATCTAACTTTTTTATTTGCTGAAATAAAGGCATTTATTATTCGGAAAAGTTGTAGAAAAAATAATTTCAAGCAACTTTGATGGTATATTTTTTTTCTGTACCTTTTGATATGACCGAATAAGAGCATTTTTTTCTACGCAGCTTAGGGTGTCCCTAAAAAAATCAGTTTTTTTGCTGTAACTTTTTTATTTAAAATTTTTCAGCAAATTGGTCTTCTAATTGATTCTAGAACAATAAAAGTTACAACTTTAAGTGTGCTGAAATTGGCGGTTTCATAGTAAAAGTGGAACGTGTTTGCCGTGTAAAGAAACCTTCAATTGAAATAAACCACCCACACTTATGATAGGCCCCAAACAGCATCCTTACTGTTGGTTTAAATCGGTGTCAAAATTTGAATAATTTAACTGTGCATCTCTGTACAGTGAATACGGGACCGGGAATATCGTAAAATATGAATCCTACTTGAATACAGTGGACTTCACGGCCTTCTTAAAAGGGAGTATCGTGTCAACACATTCCTACCCATTCCTTACTTTACCCGCATTAGGACTTGGCAGGCGCCAATATTGCCTATTAAAGCATTGAAATGTTGGTTCTCTGTTACAATTACAGCAGATTTGGGAATAATGGAGTAGCAGTTATCGGACAATCAATCAAGCTCATGCTCTTGTCTATATGGAAGGTTACAATCTTCGAAAAACTAGTTCAGTAGTTCAACGCCATTAGTTTGATGAAAAGAAGTTCAGAATTTTCTCAATACGCGACGACGTAACCTACTGTACAACATTACAGAAGACAGAAAGCTTCTCCACTGAAAAATAAAGATGTGCAGCGTTAGCGTACATTTTATCTCAGTCGTTTTCTTCTTCTGTGATGTTCGTACTTTGCTATGCAGATTCGGAACAGATAGTCACCAATAAAAATATCTTTCCCTAGTGAACAACTCTATCGAAGACAGCAACCTTTGTTATAGTCAAAATGCCAAGATACAGCTTAGTCAGGATATTCAATTACTCGCCAGCGCCGCATAGCGGAACGATTGTGAACTGCTGGCAATCAATGAAGAGATCTTGTTCCACTGAAAAACTTATCCGCAGACATCATCTTTTCGAACTGTCTGGATCCTCAGGTAAGGCACCTTCAGGAAATACGTTGGCACAGTGTCACGTAGCGAGAAAATTTTGAAACGCTATTCACCATTCAAAAGTGGATGACCCACTGAACAACATTGTGGAAGACCGAAACGTTCTATCTGGTCAGGATACCAAGATATAGAATATTTCCGAAAATAATTTGCACACTAGCGCCGCGTAGCAAAAATAATGCGAACTTCTGGTCGTAGATCGTCGTTTCACTGCACAACATTGTCAAAGACACAAACATTCTATCTATACATCATATTTCTGGTGAATAATCAGCACACTAGCGCCACGTAGTAAGAGAATCCAAAAGGATAGGAAAGGATAGGGAATCTCCTTCAAATGAAACGCTCTTACTATAGGACATGTACAGTGAGCAATACAAATTAGGATTTCCGACTGGTAGTTTATTAAAAACAGGGTAAGCAATCTCACTGTGGACTGTCGGAAGACAATTAAACCTTCACTGATCTCGATCAGTCGATTTCCATTAAGGAAGCTCATCCATGATTTGGGCAAGATATTCTGGAAAGAAATATTTTGAAAAATTACTATGCGCGAACGCTCTTGTTACAAAAGATGGCGCGAGTGTTAAAGAGTTAATACATTTTGTGTGGTAGTCATCTCATGAGGAATTTCAGGTGATTTTTTTAATTGTTTTAAACCCAAGCAACACCATATAATTAGTTGCAGCAACTTGATTGTGACCAAATTTAGTCACATTGAAGTTACTTCTACCGAATTGCAACAAGTGTACTGCTAGGGAAGGCCTCTGAGAATGATTTCGGATTACTGGATAGTTGGATTCCTAAAACTAGTTTCACCCAGGTCCTAGCCTTTCCTTATCTCTTTCTTAATTTTGACCTTAGAGACGAACCAGCTCAGGGCTGAGAGTCTCGATAATGAAGTAATGAAAAGAAAATATTGAGCTGAACAAGGTGTATAAAAATTCCTGCCCATGATTTTTTCAAACTTTGTATTTTGCTCAACAAACAAGAAATTACAGGTGAGTTAGTTCCAATTTTTTTATTAAGCTCTTGAGAGCAGTTATGAATTCCTTAAGTACTATTTTTTCTGTTTTAGAAAACTTCAAATATAAAAAAAATAACAGAATCAATCTCAAACTACGTAAATTTATTTTTCGGATACAGTATTTCAGCGATCTTCCAAAATTTTAGGAGGGTTAAGGAAAGGCCACACTTGGTATTTAGGAAGCTTTATGTCAATTTTCACACACTTTTCAGCAGCAATAATTTTGCTGAAATTGTTTGTTCATCTTTAAAATAGCCATAAACAATTAACTGACAAGAAATTATAGATAAATTAGTTCTAAATTATTTATCGGACCATTCGGATTATTTAAGTACAAATTACACCTTCCTAACATTCGACCCAGATACCATAATCCACAATATATAGTTTTACCTGGGTCACCTACGTTAAAATTTCAGTTAAAACAAATTCATTGCCTCTTTCGTTATATTGTGCTCCATGAGTTTTTTTTTTTAAATTCTGACCCTTACTTTCTAAACATTGCATTTTGATCAACTAACAAGAAATTACAGATAAATAGAATTCAAATTGTTGATCAGGCACTTGGGAAGGATTACCAATCACTTAAGCATTACTTTCTCTATTGTGAGAACTTTTTAAGTTCGAAAAAAAAAACTAGCAGCATTCATTGATGTCAGTAAAACGATTTTTTGGATGTGGCATTTCAGCGGACTCGTACATTGAGGGGATTGTTCAGGATAGATCATAAATGCAATTTTTGGTACATTCATGCCAAAAAATATCAAGGAATTGGTTAGAAATGTTACGGGAGCTTTCTGAATGAATTTTAAGAAACCTGTGAGATAAAGTTCCTATAAATTGCTCGATGGAATGCATAAATATTTTCGAACTAATTTCAAGAATTTTTTTAAACAAAATTTACGTAATTATAAAAAAGAAATACGAGTAACTGTTTAGCTGATTTCAAGAAAAACAAATTAAACAACAAAGAAATGTCTATTGGATTGTTCCGTAAACATTGGGGAATATTTTGAATCAACTATCTAAAATTGCTTAGGAAACCTTATGGAAAAGTCCTACTATTTCAATAATTTCACAGCGAACTCAACATTATTGGAACTTCGGATTATTGGATAATCCTTGAGGTGGAATCAGAATTATATTTTTTCAGTGAAGTTTAATTAGCTGTTTGAATAGATTTCTGTTTTTTATTTATTCATATACCGTGTTTTTGAGTCAGTTACAGCACAGGAACAGGAAGAGCCAAAACAAAACTGTGCATTTTGATCAACTAACAAGAAATTACAGATAAATCAGATCCAAATTGTTGATCAGCCACTTGGGAAGGATTACCAATCACTTAAGTATTACTTCCTCTGTTTTGAGAACTTGTTAAGTTAAAAAAATAACTAGCTTGTCATTCATTGATGCCAGTAAAACGATTTTTCAGATGTGGAATTTCAGCGAACTCGCACTTTAAGAGGGTTGTTCAGTAGAGGTCACAAATGCTATTTAGATAGCTTCATGCCACTTTCAACGTATTTTGCAGCAACATTCATTCAACTCATCTAATTTAATCGGAGCTTTGGAAGGACCGTTAACTTTGACTACAATGTTATATCGATCCCAGTTCAGCACCCCTGCACTCGTCGGCCACAGTCTACCCACTTCCAAAACGATCCCAAAACTACACTTAAGCGCCTTTGACGTTCAAACCCGCTCTACATCCAATTTCACGCCGAAAGTCGCCCCAATTGTGTTCCATTAGCCATCCTTCCTAGCGATAGCTTTAATCACCGCAACCAGCCCGACATTCTTCTAATACTAATTGCACAGCTCGGCATTTTCCATCTTAAGCGTAAGAGCATTATTCTACCCTCACTGCTCCGCCCGACGAAAGTGGCTTCGGACCTCGTCGTCCGAAAGTTTCGTTCCGCGTCTTCTGAGAACAGTAGCCCAACGAAGCAGTAGTGGCTTTAATCTCTCAAGAATATGTTACCCACTTTAAGAACCCACACACCATCACCTCTGCGCTCAACCGACGACGACGACGACGACGACGATGGCGACGATGGTAATAACAACAACAGCAACAACAATGTGAGTAGCAAGTGTGTGTACTTTTTACCTTTTTGGAGTGCGGAACATCGTCCTGGCCTTCGGCTTCGCCTTGACGCTTTTCACAAGACGATGATGCGGGGGGGAAAGCTGGGGGGAGACTGCAGCGCAGGTTATAATCCTAGGTACTTGGGAATGGAAACAAGTCTTGTGCAACCGACTAACCGCTCTTCGTTGAGAGGCAGGCGAAAAGGGGGACCCGGACGGAACGGGACGAGTCGTCATGAAAGAATGGAAAACTACAAGGACTACCTCTTCTGACTGCATCATCTGTGACGAGCAGCTCCACTGTGGGAAAATGGAAAAAGGAAGGGCACGTAACAACACCATCATCGTCCTCGTTGTGGATGAGCAAAACGGAGTGGGGAGTCACACTCACACAATGCTTGCAATTAGTAGGATTTTAAGTAGATTCATGTAGCCTGCGCCTTACTGACTTTCAACTCTTGTTCACCGCCCGCTCCGGGGAGAGGAGGCTTCCGAAGGGGGATTACAAGAGGCTCCCCCGATGAGATGGAAATTGTAGCAAAGTAACCGAGCTCGGGGATGATATTTTTGAAATTCTACAACTGCCAGCTTAAAGCTCTTCTTCCTCCCCACATTATGCAACTCTGGCGACAATGAACTGGTTGCTGTGCTGCTTTTCGGCATTCACACACATGCAAAAAAAAAATGAAGTGAAAAAGCCCCGGCACACAAACAGCACTGAGATTCAGTCAGACGTTTTGTTTCAATTTTTATTTACACGGTTGGTACCCCGTCCCAGGCCACGTCGACTTGTGACGCCCCAGAGCGAACCCACAGCTGGAATTCAGACACTGAAATAGAGCAAGCGAGCAACGATGAGGACGACGATGGTGCAGCATTATTACAAAATTCCCGTTCCCCACACTCACACACACACACACACACATTCGGGCTGAACACACATCGAGGGAGGAGGAGCAGGAGGGGAGCCAGAGCAGAGATTCAGGACCGAGAAAAACCGCATTGTTTCTCGGGAGAATGCTGCTGTGTTTGTTTGCGCCATCCCGCAGTCTTCATTCTCTGAGCCATTGCGCCGCCGGTCGTCATCCGTCGGTGTGTGCCATCATGAAAGATTGTTCATTAGGAATCGTCGCCGCAAGCGCCTGGTGGTGGTGGATTGTGGCGGTTGAAATGGTGCCACGGTGCGAGGTCGGTTGATGGGTTGGACTCAACAGCTCCAGAGCGAACCAGGGAGCGTTCTCCGGTTGAAAGATTTGATTTTCGGTGCGGGGATCGGGATATTGACGGGACTGCTAGGTGACCTATTTTAAGGTCTATATGGTTAATGAGATTTTTCAACCCGGAAAATTCGGCTGAGTTAATCTGGGTTCAAAAGCATTTTCACGGAATTTCAAAAGTCAAAGTTTCAGACAGTTAGTGGTTGGAATTTACATGCCAGATGTTCGTCAGCATATTGCTGATTTTACCACACTTTCCACTTATTTCTCTGAAAAAAAAACAGTTCTCTTTGGTTTAAACTCAGTATGGACAAAACACAAGGCTTATTCATAAGATTTTTCAGCCAATGGCACTTTTGCTATCGTCTTACCATCCGTAGCGAGGTATGTATTAAATTTTAAATCTTGAGAAGTGGAGTAAAATCGGCCATAGCTTTTTTTGCACGTCTGAGTAAATTCCCCCTATTAAGCCTCCAATGACGTTCTCTTATCATGAGACTAAACCTAGTTATCTTGTCAATTATGTACCACTCGACATGAGGACATATATTTTAAAATTTAGTTTCTTTTAAAAAGCTTCCTTTTTTTCTTAAAAGAAAGGGGACAATCGGGGTTAAATCGGTAGGAAGTCACTAATTTTCAATCGCCTTGGGGAATGGGATCCAACGCGTTAAATTCCTAGAGGTCTTTGCGTATTGTGCGTGATTCAAGCATTTTTTCTTCTGAATAAGCTCATTTCAAATGCTCAATTATGCGCAAACACTATTTCAGATGAAAAAGAAAATAATCGCAAGACGTTTTGGTTAAAATAAAGTAAAAATATTAAGAAGCGAATAGCGTAGGCAACATTCACAGAGCCGCTCGATAACTATATTCTAAATATCATGTTCCTATTCTTAAAGAGTTGTTGCGAAAAACAAAGATGATTAGGTATGGAAAATTCTGATTGTATTTCGTTCACAGACCTCCACTGGATTCCCCAGGTATAGCACGCAAATAATTACCACATATGTTAACTGAGATATCTTTGATGTTTAAAAACCAAAGGACTTATCAGTTATCATCACCCCCAATAGAACAATGGAGAAACAATGGACACCACTCAATGGAACAAATAGATAAATCTTGATAAAAGTTCAACCAAACTGGAGCGAGAATCGAAGCATTATAGATTCAGGCAAATATTTGCAGATTTGTAAAAAAAAACTTTGGGAAATTTTCGAGACCTTCTTAGAGAAAATAGATAAGCTTAGAGAGAAATTCATGGATTGCTTAGAACGACAATCAAAAACACTTTTGAAAAATGTCAAGGAATTGGTAAGGAATGTTACGGGAGCTTTCTGAACGAATTTGAAGACACCTGTGAGATAAAGTTCCGATATCTCTTTCGATGGAATGCAATAATATTTTAATACTAACGAATTTCTAGGAAATTCACGATACTATAAGGAAGACATACAAGGAACTGTTTAGCTGATATTGAGGGAACATTTTTAATCAAATATCTAAAATATACTATAATTGTTATGTTTCTACGTCAGTGTACGGCAGGTTGTGAAAATTGAATAGAAGTATTGAAAATTGAGCGAAAGGCTTGGATATAGCAGTACTCTAACCAAGCACGCATTCCTTTGCCTAACATCCCACTGCGGGGTAGGTCAAGGCACGGACGAATCCGCTACCTCTACAGGCAAAAGAATGCGCACCTGATCGTGCTCACGTAAAGGGTGATACGGTCAAAATTTGGTCAAGGGAAAACGCGTGTAAATCGGTGAAATCGTTTATTTAAAAACTCAAATTAAATTTCTTTTTCAAGTTCAATTAGTATAAAATTCAGGAAAAATATTCAGATAGGCTTCCGCTTTTCCAAATCCGAATTGCCGGGCCTTACGCTTGACCCCTGCCATCAGATTTTGTACAGCCACCTTGTCCACCTTCTTCGCCGCAGAAAGCCAGTTTGCCTTGAACTGCTGCTCGTCCTTAGCAGTTTTTGGTCTTCTTTAGGTTCCGCTTGACAATAGCCCAGTATTTTTCAATTGGGCGGAGCTCTGGCGTGTTGGGAGGGTTCTTGTCCTTGGGAACCACCTGCACGTTGTTGGCGGCGTACCACTCCATGGCCTTTTTACCGTAATGGCAAGATGCCAAATCCGGCCAAAACAGTACGGAACAACCGTGTTTATTCAGGAAAGGCAGCAGACGTTTATTCAAACACTCTTTCACGTAAATTTCTTGGTTGACAGTCCCGGAAGCTATGAAAATGCTGCTTTTCAAGCCACAGGTACAGATAGCTTGCCAAACCAGATATTTTTTGCGAACTTTGACAGTTTCGTGTGCTTGAAAATATCTGCTACCTTTCCCCTTCCATTTGCCGTATAAAACTCCTGTCCCGGAAGCTGCTTGTAGTCGGCTTTGACGTAGGTTTCGTCGTCCATTACCACGCAGTCAAACTTCGTCAGCATCGTCGTGTACAGCCTCCGGGATCGCGCTTTGGCCGTCGTATTTTGTTTATCATCGCGATTTGGAGTCACTACCTTCTTGTAAGTCGATAGTCCGGCTCGTTTTTTGGCTCGATGCACGGTTGTAGACGATACACCCAGCTTATTTGCGGCATCTCGGAGAGATAGGTTAGGGTTTCGCTTGAAACTACCGGCAACTCTCTTTGTCGTCTCAGCGGCTTCCGGTTTTCGATTTCCCCGATCCAGACTTCCTGGCTGTCGACAAACGTTCCCCAAACACTTTAAATTACATTTGTAACGGTTGATTTGGCAACTTTTAGCGATTTTGCCAACTTTGCGTGCGAGTAGCTCGGATTTTCGCGATGCGCGAGCAAAATTTTGATACGCTGCTGTTCTTGCTTGGACGGCATTTTGACAACTGAAGAGTGAATTCCAAAATCAAAATAGGAGCAACATTCTACACACACACACCTTCAAAATGAGGGGTGTTCAGGTTTTTTAAATGCAAAATTGAAAGAAATACGTCAAGTTGATATTGACCAAATTTTGACCGTATCGCCCTTTAGTAGTAAAGGATGTTTATGAAGTGAAGTTAACAAGACCCGTTTCATAGAGTTAAAGTCAGTTTCTGTATGAAAATCAGAAAACATTTTAGATTAACTAAAAAAAAAAAATTGTAGTTCGAAGAATTTTCATTTATTAAGGTCACGTTTAATTGTTTGAAGAAAAAAAACGGCTTACGAAATCTTCTAGGAAATAAAAAAAAAACTATTAATAAAAGGTAACTACCCAAGTAGCACAGTACGGTCATAATTGTTCTTTGTTGTATTAATTAGTTGTAGTAACTTGATTATGACTTAACAAGTCATATTAATGTTATCTCAACCGAATGACAACAAGAGTACTTGAGGAAATTTCATGACAAAGCTCACATATACTACTTCAAGTATATGTGAGCTTTGTCATGAAATTTCCTTATCTTTTAGGAAATCAGAGATTGTTTCTATTTTTTGGAAACTGTATGCCATGCAGTTTCTCATTAAGAAAAAAAACAGGAAATAACATAAAAGACCGCCAACAAGCATTTCTGGTGCATAACAGCTTGTGAAACCAAATATTAGTTTATTAAGCTAAACATTGGCTAATTCAGCTGAAAATTAACTCAAATTGTGAGTTCAGCAAGGATGGACAAAGCCCGTAGGGGGCCCGAAAATTCCAAATATGAAAACCTTTCCTTACCTCTCAAAAAGCAAATTGAACTTACAAATATTGCGTTAGATTGATGGGGACGCATTGGTGGCAAGTAACTTTGAATAATAGACACGTGTGGTAGGAAATCAATAAACACTAAAAACATTGATTTTTTTTAAAGTAGCTGAAAAACTTGAATACATCCATCGCTTATATTCGATATGATATGTTAAAAAGTCTAAACTTTCAAGAAAAACGAGACCATGAAAACCAAGTAATTATTTTCGTATTAAATTGGTTAAATCGGCCAGTGGTTCAAAAGCTATGAATTTTCGAAGGAAAACAATTTTTGAGACCACCGTAACGCAGGAATGGTCACCGTAATGTAGAAATAAAACAAAATAATTGTCTAATATTTATTGATAAGGATAAAACACTATCAATAACAAGGAAGGAAATAATTTCTTATCACCACGAGGCTTCAGGAGTGGACAGTAGTTTTTTGTTAGTACAAAGATGTAAAGAGAAAGTATTCTTTGTTCCGTTAGAGCACGGCAGGTTGTGAAAATAGAAAAAAATATTTCTTATTCGTTCCTGCCTTGACCTACCCCACATTGGGATGTTTGGAAAAGGATTGTGTGCTTGCTTCGAAATACTGCTTTAAAATGCGCTACGCTCAATTTAACTACTTCTACTTCAGAACTACTTGAGAAATTATTCCATTCCCGAACAATATCATCATAGATCATTACTCGATACATCAAGATTCAAGGAAATATGTACACTGAGAAAAAAACATGATGACCCTCTAGGATTCATGATTATTTTGTTTTATTTGTTTTCAATAAAATGCTCATAAACAGCTATGTCCAGAATGTAACCGTTTCCGAGATATTCTTAACATTCTCAAAATTCTGAAATCAAAATCGATAAGAATAGTAACATTTCACAGATACGCCATTTAAAAAATTAAGCCGTAATTTTTAATTTCTTATCAATACTTTTTTCAAAATGAGCATTGGATTTCAATTACTTTTTACTTTGATACTTTCACGATATAGTGAACAAATTCAGGCTGAACCGGTAGGCTAAAATACACAGTGAGAAAAATATGACATTAAAAAAATATTCATAATGAAACACATTTTCTGAATTGCCTATTTTCCAACGTACTCTTTTCTTGATTTATGTATAAAAAAAACAAAGATGGAGTTTCAAAGATGGAGTAAATCCAAATAAAAATATTTAGCAAGAAACACTTTTTATGGATTGTGGATACTGGATGTGTTAATCAGATATGCCATTTTCATAAGTTAGTCGTTATTATCCATAAATGTTTACCAAAATACAAATGAAGTTTCAAATATATTCTACTCAGACACTTTCACGATTACCTGTGGGTGAAGTATGTGTACACTGAGAAGAAAATCATGAACATTTTCAAAATTAAAAACTAGCATGAAACATATTTGCTAAATGGCCTACTTCTCCATTTTTCATAAAAAAATATAAAAACAAAAGAATAAAATGAGAGCGCTTCAAAGATAGGGACTTTTCTAATAAAAAAAAAGTCAAACTTTTGCTGGATTTCTCAGGTTTTATGTGTTTTGCAGATATGCATTTTTTTAAGTCAGTCATCATTCTCTGTTTCTAGTGATAGTTTTAGAAAATAAACATTAAATTTAAACATATTTTTCAAGGACACATCCATGATAACTTGAACCGCTGTAAGCTGAACCTGTGCAGGAATATACAAGTTGAGGAAAACATCGTGATCATTTTCAAAAACAATCTTAAACATATCTTCTTAAGTGCTTGTTCCTGCAGCATACTATTCATTTTCAATTTTTTTACTGTCAAATCTTACGATAGTAGGAAGACAATGTAAACCCTCTCAAAGATCAAAGAGCACCACAAAAATAATGTTTTCCAAGAATTGTTTTTTATGGATTTTTGAAACTTTAGGTGATTTGCAGATATATGCCATTCTTATAAGTTAGTCGTGATTCTCTGTTGTTAATAATATTTTTCGAAAATAAGCATAAAATTTTAAACATAATGAACTCCGACATTTTCACGAAAACCTGTAGACTGATATATACACTGAGAAATAAATCCTTTTCAACAAGAACATTTTCCAAATTTAATTTAATTTTACTAAGAAATTTTTTCCAACATGCTATTGTTTTTTGCATTAACTGAAAAATCAATAGGTTGAAGGAAAACAATAAAAAAATAGATAGTTTGTAAGATTTATGCTTTTTATGGATTTTTGATACTTGGTGAGTTGATGAATCATTATAGAAAGTTTCCGGAAATATTTTGATAAGGTCTGCAACCATTTTAAGGAAATTTCCTGTTTTTTTTTATTTCTGGAGTTGGAGGGAAGTTTAAGGTGGTCAATCAGGATACTGATTGGCAACGGTCATGACACTATTTGAAAATATTTGAGAACTTCTTTGATAAGTTCAGGAAAGATTTTGAATGGAAATCAAAACATTTTCTTTATTGAGTTGAAGTGACTTACTGGTTGAAATATGAAAATTTTTAGGGACGGACCTCAACGATTTTTTGGATCTTTGGTATCGTAGATATTCTGAGGATACTGTTTCATGACTTTAATTGTGCAATGATGTCCCATGGAGCTTTACCAACTCATAAGTGAGATGTAAACTTTGATGTAGAAGGAGATGTTCGCTCATGACCATGAGGCACCAAGAGTGAACAACAATGTTTTTGGCTAGAATGAAAGATATGAAGAGAAAGTTTTTGATAGTTCCGCTAGTGTGCGGCAGGATTTGAAATGTAACAGATGTTTTTAGGAAAACTGAGCGAAAAGGGCATGTATACAGTGGTACTCGAACCAACGACATTTTTGCCTAGCATCCCACTGCGGGGTAGGTTGAAGCACGGACTAAATCCGGCCTGTTGAAGTGCTCCGCTCAATTTTCCTAAAAACATCTGTTACATTTCAAATCCTGCCGCACACTAACGGAACTATCGAAACTTTCTCTTCATATCTTTCATTCCAGCCAAAAACATTGTTGTTCACTCTTGGTGCCTCAGTGATGACGAACATCCCGCTACATCATAATCGTTACTCCTCGCACGGAGAATATATAACATAACAATTAATGTATATGAAAACTTTGTAAATCGCCTTGTTGATCATGCAAAACAACAAGACCTAAATTCAAGAATAGTTTGGAGTGCCATCGATATTCTAAGAATACTGTAATAGCTTTAATTATTCAATCATGTCCTATGTGGCTTTATCAACTCATGAGTACGATGGAGTTTTCATATATCACCTAGTTGATCATGCAATAAGACCAATATCTGAACTCAAGAATAGTTTGGAGTACCGTAGATATTTTGAAAGTACTGTAATATATCTGCATGAGTGCTAAGATTTTCCTTGTAACTTTTACAGCTAAGAAATACGGTCAAAACACTCTAAACCTCCTTTGTCGATCTTGATACAACATCAAGATCTGAACTCAAGGTAAGTTTGGATGATCTAGATCCTGTTCAATATTTTTCCTAGTTAAAAGAGTTATTGTTGAGCAAGAGTTGAACAAGTTTGAACAACAAAGTTCCGCTGCAACTCCAAAAGCCGGATTTCGGCAGCAAGTTATAATCACGGGCCATACATGAACCATCCATATTGAATCTGCCGAGAGAAAAATACAAGAAACTACTTGAAAGGAATCGAGGAAACACTTGAATAGTTGGGAGATATGCTTTGGAATGTTTCACGAGCTTGAAGCGACCTTTTTGATTAAACTTTTTGTAAAATTCCCAACCATTTTAAGGTAATTTTTTTTTTCTCTTTGAAGAAATCATAAGTTTTAATGAAATTGTTTGGAGATTCAAGTTTTTCAAAGAATTGATGGAACATTTATTTGTTTCCACAAATAAAACGTTAATTTCATGAAAAAAAGACAACTCTTGTGAGGTGACCAATCAGGAAACTAATTTTTTTCTCTCTTTGTTATCAGGAAACTAATTCACAACGCTCATTTAAAGATACACAAAGGTCTTTTTTACACGCTTTATTTCCGGCGATATTTCCAGAACGGAACAACTTATCGACCCCATTCGAATCAAATTTTCCGTTTTTGGCTACAAGTTATCATACACACTTAGATGTTTTTACAGAAATCTGGAAAATTTTACCGAATTCTCAAAAGTTGAACGTTCGGTCATCCGATTTAACGGATTTCGGTGAAATTTTACAAGTTCCTGTAAAAAAATTACCGGATTTCGGTAAAATTTTTCCGAAATCCGTTATATCGGATGTCCGAACGTTCAGCTGTTGAGAATTCGGTAAAATTTTACAGAAATCTGTAAAAAAGTTTGAGTGTGTATGGCAGTTTTTCAAAAAATTCCAAATTTTTGATGTAAATACCCAAAATTTCAAAAACTGTATTCTGATCATTGCATGAAAAGGTAACACATTCAAAATGTTTACGAATGTGAATTGATCGACTCTATTTAGTCTTTTTTTACGGGGTTTCTTAGTAAAAGTGGAACGTATCCCTCGTTTGAAAAAAAAACCCTTTGTGCATTTGAGAACTTCTGTGATGAGTCCAGTAAATATATAAGAAAGAGTTCAAAACATTTTTTATCTTAAGTTGAAGTAAGTTACTGGTTGTAATTTGTGCAATTTTCGGAACGGATCTCAGCGATGTTTTGGAATAAAGTTAAGAGTACGTTTTGAATAAAGTTTAGGGAGCGTCTTAGATAAAGTAAAGGAAGTTTATTGATTGATATTTATGAGATTAGTAAGAGTTGTTGAAGTCTCTTTCTGTAGAATAACTACAAACGGTATAACATTGATCAGCGGAGAAACATTGATAGTTTTAGATTGTGTTTTAAGTTGAAGCGTTGCCAAATTGAGCTGTATTAT
>JASCZW010015028.1:0-21516 GCA_034211315.2 Aedes japonicus
CGAGTATTGGAAGCAGAGTTTTTATGAGGATACCGTCGCAGCAGCAGAAGAAGCTATGTACCTGGCTCTTACAATTACATCTTTGGCCGCCCCGATGCATAGAACTGATTGCAAGCTGTGAAAGCTGAACTCACTTCGAAGAAGAAAAACGCCGTCTTGTGTCTTGTGGAACGCCCAACCGAAATGGGTTGTGAAGATGGCAAACTTGCTCGCAAGCATCCGCGAGCGACAAGAGACGTTCTAGCTAAGGTTTCCTCATCGATATTGAGGTATAGTAGCCCAACGTGGGTTTCGGCGCTGGAAACCAAGCAGAACCGAGCAAAGTTAACCAGAACGTATAGTTTACCCTAGAGCTATTGGCGTTTCCCTTGTTGTAGGAACTACGTACAAGCGGTAGAAAATCAGAGGAGTTCGGAAGATCTGCGAGCAGTGTCGATGGCGAAGTGCCAGCAGGAGTAGTACACGGCGGAGAACGACAGGTTTTTACACGGTTCTGTCGTCTTGGGTGAACAGAAAACATGGCAAGGTTAACTTTCACTTAACGCAGTTCGTGTCAAGTCATGGATGCTACAGGAAGTGTTTGCACAGATTCTTTCTTCTGTCCAGCCATACAATCTTTCGTCATTCATTTTATCCATTCGACATTTTGATCCTTTTTTTGTCATTCGGACAATTTCCCATTCGACATTTTGTCCTTTCCACCTTTTGTCATTCGAAGTTCTGTCATTCGGCCTTTTGTATTTCGATATTTTGTTAGACAATCGTGAAAACATATTAAAGGGTGTCCCACATAAAATTGCATCACGAAAAAAGAACGCAGTAGAAAATTACCCATTGGGTGTTTTCTATTGAAAATTTGGGTAAAAGTTGTTGAGAGTGTTTTGTTGTTGTTGTATTTTTATCGCTTTTTTTTTTCAAGATTGGAAAAAATGGCATCACTCGGAAAGTTTGCGCAAGCACCTGGAAAATCCTCAACTCGCCTATCGGGACATCGGAGTCGTGTGATTAAACGTTCCTACAAAACTCTGAGCATCGAACGAAACGAGAAATGCGGTCAGAATGGATGTTATATTAGTGATCAGGATCACAAGCGTGTCATGAAAGCGTTTAAGCGGAATCCCAATGCTTCGGTCAGGGATGTGTACGTACAAAGTGCAGAAGGCTCCAAATCGTGAGGAACGGCTAAATACGGTGAAGGAAGCACAACTTTCAAAGTTTGCCAAGAAATACATGGTTTGGCAAGCGACCTGCTCATGGCAAGTGGCAAACGGAGTGCGCCGTTTGTGACTACCGGGACTGTTGAGGCGCTTGGATGCCGTCGGGCCCGTCGGTAGCAGCAGCGCGGCAGCGCGCGCCTCTCGTTTTCTCGGCCTGAGAGGATGTTTACATTCTCGCTCTCTCCTGGAAAGGTCGGACTGATTACGACAGCGCAACTGCTTCACAGAATGTTCACGTGGTGTGTTGCGTTTTGCGCGCCTTGGGCCGCGTGTTATATGCCGGAGCTACCGTAGTCGGTAGCGAACACATACACCCTGGCTGGAAAGATTCTCTGAAGCTCTGCATCTCTGATTTGCAGTTGTCCTCGATCGGCAGGATAGAAATTCGCGAAACCGCTGGTCGATAGATCGTTCCACCGATTTGCACGTCCACGGCTCGCACAAGGTTGTCCGCTCCAGGGTACACGTTGACGATTCTGCCCATCTTCGAACTCTGGGACTTCCACTAGCACAATCATTCCAGGAAAGATATTGGAATGTGTTCGTTGATTCTTGCTTCGCTGGGGCCACCTTCGATTTGCTGCAGAGCAAACGAAGACTCGCAGTTCCATCGGGAAAGATGCAGTGGAGATACACCGTTGCTCCATAGGCCAGTTTGGATGCATTCGAGAACCTCCCAACAAACAAACGAGCAGAAGAAGTATACTGCTTATTAAAGCTGAAATACGACTATCGCAGCTGAATGAAATATCTGACCGAAGCAGTCTAATAACCATGTTCTCAACTGAAATATTAACATTAACTCCAAGCAGTTCCATTTTCTTGAATAACTTGCTTGTGAAATAGTTGCTTGCATTTATATGTGACCAAATCTTCATACGTCTGGAAGCAACGAGATAGAAATAACAGCTTGATAACTTGTTTAAATATCGTTTATATAGCCTAGCTCAATAATAACGTCCGATATTGACTACAGCAGTGCTGTAATGTACACTCATTGTTTAACTGATCCACTATAAGCTGGAGCAAAATAACACAAGCTTTAAGGTGTCTTAATTGACTTCATTCAGACCACCGAACTATTAGTTGTGAATTTAGCAGCTGAGGTCTCTAATGTAATCGCCTTGAACGTAAGCTTGTCCAATTAAACTTTATACCTAGTTGAATAAATAGTCATGTGGCTGAAACCATTAGTCAAAGCAAAATAAACTACAATTAAATATAAAAGTTGTTTGAATGCCGTAGTAAAGCCTCCGAAGTGTTCGTAATTTTGGCTCAATATTTTCTTCTTCAACTTAAAGTAGCTAGATAAATGATATAGATATTCATTGAATTCAGTTAATTTCAAGTTTTTTTTTTTTTTTTTTTTTTATTTCTTTATTATTGTGGCTTTCAGCCTCCTGCGACTGGTTCGCCACTAAATTCTTAAGTTTTTCGTTCTGGGTTGTTCATTTTTGGTAGCAGGTGAAAAAGTATTGACGTGTTTTCAAGAGTCATGCATGCTTCGTTTACATAACCCATCAAAATAACAGCAGAAAACATTGTCATATCTTTTAATCGTCTCTGTTCAACATCATGCCCTTGTCAGTAATGCATAGTAAAACCGAACATCCAATATCAAAGCTTGTGTATGAACTGCTATAATTCAGACGTTTAATAACAACATTTAGAAGCTTTAATTAAGCACTGATGTTGCTTATTTACAGACAACGCTATAAATAGAATGTCAATGTAGCTCAATTAAAGCATCACTTCGGCTACTATTCAATATATAACATTGAGCTTATATAGACGATTTGTTTATACTTCATTCAATTCTAGGATAGCGCAGTTGGTAAGTCACGTAGTTGAGGATACAAAGGTTGATGGTTCAAATCTCGCTATTAAATGTTAATAATTAAATGTTACATAATGTTTCTGTTAATGTACACGTATAATAATACCAAATTAATATGCATAGTATAAAATGTTTGTATCGTATGGAAAACCATACAAAAATACCGAAAATATTTTTTTTAAGCATTGAAATAAGTTGAACAAAAGTTCTATAAAATACACCAAAGCTTTTAATATGCTTAATGAAGTTGAAAAAATTGTCGTTATTACTATTAAGCAACTAGGAGAGAATATATTATTGATAAAAAAACTCGATTAGCTCAACAAAGGTCACTTTTACTCCGGAATCAGCCTCAAGTTGTGTGTAGCACTTAAGCAGCAGTTATTCAATTATCTGCTGAACTCTATTGCTGCAAACTTGCTTCTTAAGAATATGCAATTGCTAGTGTCCAAAAGCACTTGGCGACAGCTTGATAACTTCTCCAAATTTGTGTGAATAATGCCTGAACAAAAGCAGTGATTGAAAATAGTTCAGAGATTATTCAACACACTGCTGCATTAAATCGCCAAAATGATGTTTATTTAATGAGTGATTGTTTGTTGGGCTATGCATCTCGACAGTGATGTGGTTTGACCTCACAACGCACCGAAGGATCCTGATGCTGTTTACGTTTTGCAGGGACGTCCGAAATTGTAGCCACTCCTGCAACAAGTTTTCTTCTAAGCGTACCTCGCCAACCAAATCTTTTGCAGTATGAGCTTGGCGATATCAGACCGCCTTGGTCGAACACCTTACTTATCTCGGACAGGACGGATCGTTTGGTTGGTAATTTAAACTGGTCAGCGAAGTGATTGGCGACGAATGCTAATTCATCTAGTCGTGGACTCCAGGTCAGTCCCAGAGTTTTCATAACTCCTTCGGAGTCGTCACTCAGATTCACCAGCTCCTCACGAGCTTCAGGGATGCGTTTTAGCAGCTCAGGAGAGCTAGAACTCCACTTGTGGAAGGAAAACCCAGCGGAATTCAGCATGCCCAGGAGCTGAGTCTGACACTCGATAGCCTCTGATACGGTGTTGGCTCCAAACAGGATGTCGTCGACGTAACAGTCTTCTCGGACGATTTCTGCCGCCATTGGGAAGGAGGCAGCCTCCTCGATGCTAATCTGTAGTAAGCACCTGGTGGCAAGGAATGGGGCGCAGGCTGTTCCATACGTCACAGTTTTCAATTCCATGCCCTGGACTGGCAATGAAGGATCGGCTCGCCAAAGGATCCTTTGGAAGCAGGAGAGAGCTGGTTTAACCTTGATCTGCCGATACATCTGGGATATATTAGCCGTGAATACGACGGATTGTTTCCGGAAGCGGACAATGATGACAAATATGTCGTTTTGCAAAGTTGCTCCTACCAGAATGGCTTGGTTGAGAGCTACGTTGGATGCTGAAGCCTTCGTTGATGCATCGAAGACCACGTGAAGCTTTGTGCTGGAGCTGGACGGCCGCAGGACCGCATGATGGGGCATGAAATAATGGGCCTTGTTCGATTCGTCGAATTCCTCCATGATCTAACGGCAGTGTCCGAGGGCTTCGCAGTCGTCGATAAACTGAGTGTACTCGAGCTTCAAGGAAGGGTCCTTCCTTGCTCTCGGTTGTCCCTCAGCTGTGGTGGAAACTCATGAAAGGGCAGCGAGACAACGTATCTTCTCTTCTCGTCCCGGTAGTGAGTGGCCAGGATGATCTTCTCACATACTTCATGCTCCGGAGGTTCGTCGGCCTCCTTGATGTCTTCAACCTCCCAGAACCTATTCTTGTCTCGGAAAGTGTGATGGTGGTGGCTATGCAGCACCGCTTGTCGTTCTGCTGTTCCTCGACGTCTCCTGCGATGACCCAACCGAAGTGCGTCTCTTGCAGGTCAGGCAAATCCGCTCGTAGTTGCATCCTTCCTGATTTGAGCAAACGTTGGAAATGAGATACGCCAAGCAGCATGAACTCGGGGTCGGCTAGGAATATGCCGGTTGGTAGTGGCCATTTCGACACGTTCAGCTGGTTCGTTGGGATGACTCCTGTCACCTTAGGAATCACCAGGCATTCGACGATCGTTGAGAAGTCGGAACATCTGGATTCAACTGCAATAAAGATCTTTTCGCGGGCACAAGTCCTGATTGCGCCAACTCCGGTGATGGGCACAAGCGTCGGAATTTTTTGGAGGGACAGGCGGTCAGCGATGGCCTTCGAAATTAAGCTTACCTGAGAACCAGAATCTAGCAGCACACGGCAGGGTATCTTCCTGCCACAGAGGTCCCTTAGGTTCACGACAGCTGTTATGAGCATTGCTGTTTTCTGTTTCAACGGTTGGTCCTTTAGAACGACGGTATTTGACGACGAGTGAACAGATGTTATTATGAAATTCTGAGTAAAACTTGTTTAGAGTGAAATGTTTACATTTCGTCTCAATGTATCAAGTGGTGAGATGGCTTCCAAGCGAAAAGTTACAGAAAATAATGGGAGCGAGCCTAAAAAATCCAGGCCAGTCCCACAGATGGATCGAGAAACAGTTGGTAATCAACAATTTGATCGTGTCACGTGTGGTAAAATCAGTTGAGGAGACCCATACAACCCAGCGACCAGCTGGCAGCGGAAGAAAACCCAAGACGACCAACCTGTGAACGCATGGAAGGTGAGGGATTAATTCATGCGCTGTCAGAACCAATCGATTAGTCCCGGCTAAAAAGGTCAACTCTTCCGTCTGGTTCGTCCAGCTGATAATGAAGCGGGCTGGTAAGGAAGGTAAGGAAGATGCTTAACCGAACCGATAAACAAAATACCGAGGCGAAATCTCGTGCCAGGAAGCTGTACGATGAGACGTACATTAAAGCGGACGCCAAGCAGATCCCCGGCCTGTAGTTTTTCGTCTTTAAGTCCCGCCTGGATGTTCCGAAGAAGTTTCGCAAGAAAAAGGTCGACAAATTTGCCAAGAAGTACTTGATGTGGCAGGCGATCCGTGGGTGCGGAAACTTCAGCAAGTCGCTCATATCAACCGGCACCGTCAATGGCCAAATCTATAAAGAAGAATGCCTCCAGAAGCACCTGCTGCCCTTCCTCCAGTCCCACAAAGGTGACACTCTGTTTTGGCCGGATCTGCATTGGGCCATTACCCTAAACCGGTGATGAAGTCGTCCGAAGCCAATGATATTGTCGATGGAGGCATCCCAAGTAACATTGCCAAAACCATCCAGATTTATGAAGTTTTATTAAAGTTTTATGAAAGCCAATAGAAATCAATTCGGTTTTATCACGGCAGCAAGAGATGCCAATAGGTTTTTAAATTTTAGTCAGGTTTATAAGAACTTACACACCTTTTTAACAACGATCTTAAAATCTTGACTTCTATAGTTCCTTCTACTCCTATCAAAGGTATTATTTTGACTTTATAAACTCATAAAATGCTGTTTTGAAATGCCTTTTTAGGACTCATTCATATTATCTTATTATGGTCAGTTGAAAAAGCATATTAAAACCATTTTTGCATCCAGTAAATGTATTAAACGGCTAATTGGTACTGAGGAAAGCTACAAAGCGACCAGATAGTGCTATAGTAGCCATTGCTAAGATCAATTGACTTTTTGGCAAACCTGTGATTTCTTGCAATCGCCATATTGAAATAATTGAAATGTGGAAAAATAAATACACCAAATTTGAAATGTAATTCAATTGAATTGTAGATCTGCGACAAATTTCGGTATTCGTTTAGATAACCTTTTTGAATTCCATCAATTTTCAGGAGTTTCATGATTAATTTATCGAATATATTTCTTTCAATTTTGTTTTTGTTGTTGTAAACTCGCATAATATCCGAGGCGCATTAATTTTCAGCTCTTATCGTGCCAATATTCACCATAAAATTAAATGCGGATATGATTTGGAACATGATACGCTATAAACAACTCAATTTGTTATATATATTTTGCTACCAAACATAATTTCCCGCAACACTAGAGCTTTTTTCTTAGCCAATAGGTTTTATGATGGTTTTCAAGTGGTCATAACATCTTTCACTAGAACATTTTCAAAATCTTTATGGTCTTAGAAAGGTTTTATTAATTTGTTTTCACAACCGTCTCTAGAGTGGGCCACTTTGTACACATTTCGGCTTAAAAGATGCAGATGGTGGACAAAACAGTTTTGAATGTAGTTTTCTCAACAAAGCAGGGAGGAGTGCTATACGGCTGGAATAGACCTGAAATTGTTACTTGGGATATCCGCCAAACTCTCCAGAACTTCGCCCAATAGAAACATTCTGGGCGATTATGAAGGCCATGCTCCAGAAAACAGGGAGGGTCTCCAAAAACGGCAAGGATTTGAAGAAAAAGTGGATGAAAGTGTGTAAGAAAGATGGCGCAAATGTTGCATAGGATTTGATGGGTGGCGTTTAGTCTAGGAGAGGAGGTTGAATAAACATAGCTGATGTGTTTATTTATTCCCTGAGAATTTCCGACTTAAAATGAAGTTATGGTGATCATTTTTGTCCGTTTTATTTTTTTCGAGTACAATCTTTAAACTGGGAAATGGGAGGGACCATCAGGGCACCCAATTTAAGCAGACTGGATGTGGAAAGTAGCAATGCCAACTCCTCATTGCCTACTGTTTGTAAATAGAGGGTGGACTTTTCTTCATACCCAAGGGGGCGTCCCAAGGGGTGAGTCGCTCAGCACAATATCTAGTGTGTCCATTTTTTTTAGTGTGCCTCTAAGCGTTAGGATTTTTCGATCGTGGTGCCAATAGGTGCCCATGTGTGCCACGGAAATTTGACAGTTGAATCGTTTATATGTTGGCTACGCCTGGCAACCAGGCGATTGTTTTGTTTTGCTTTCAATATTTAGGTCTCTGACAAGGTTTTTATTATGGAAACCGTGTTTTTCATACTCCTGTGTTGAGACAGCAACTTTAGTGTTGATTGATAATGGATGGATAAGGAATGGAGCTCAAGAAATTATTAGCTGGAAGTAAGTGCGAGAATTCCTATGAACTGTTGTATATTTTTGATTGTTTCATCCTTTTTTCAGTATGTTGTATTTCCCTGCTAACTCAAACCTTTGGCAAATATTTTCATCATTTTCACTGACCGAATATGTTAAATTTGATGCAATCAGCATATGGCTGAACGAGCTACGACATAAATCTCGCGGGTTCGATGTTTATGACCGAAAACAGAATTGATGCTGGTAGAAAACCCCACAACATGTGCGATGGAAAAGTGATTCCATTGTAATGGTTGGAAGATCTTTCCAAAATTTGCAAAGAACAATCTGTAAAAAATCACATAAATGGAGCACGCGTTTTCAACGTCGCAGAGCATTTGAAGATTCCGGTGTCACGTGTTGTTCGGGATGTAGACTCGGTTTGCTTCTGTTTTAGCAAAGGTTTAGCCTGTCCTCTAAGGATTTTATTGAACAAGCTCACCATCTGCGGAAAGCCCTCGGAGGCGGTATGCGTCAGGCGGATTCTTGGCGCCGGAGGATTGGCAGCTTTTAAAGAAATCGTATCCCAGCTGAATTGGGACCATGATCACACGAGAAGAATCGCTGAAGCTATTCAAACCATGGACAGTCCCCTGTTCACGGTTGATCTGAAAAATTTACACACCAATATTCTGATGGTGCAGATACTGACCGATAAAATATAATCGTGTGATTTGACCAAGAGATTGGTGGATGTTGCTTCCATGGAGATCGCGGATGGCTATACGGATGCTTCCTGAAAGGGTATCAGCATCATGCACAGCGCACGTGATTGGGCATTTGCACTGATTGTTATCTACACGAACCTGAAGGACAGGGACGTAGATTTGGCTATAGCAAAGATTAAATGTGTCATTGTAGAATATCAGACTGTATTGAAGTAAATATGATGCATGTAGCATGACTTATTACTTAATTTAATCACTAATCTTGTTTATTGTTTTACTCAAAATTCTGCCTGAACAAACAGGTTCACTCATAATAGATTTTTTTTTCTCTAAAACTTATGTCCGTTGCGTGACGAAACAAACAAATCAAAACAACACCACAACAATTTACAAACGTCAATTTTCCAGGGCTGCCAGGTTATGTTTTCGAGAAGTACAAATGTCAAAAGTGTGCCACTGGGTGCCACACATGTTCCGTTATGGTGTACGATTTTCTACTACGGCGTGCCTGGCACACCGTTCTAAGCGACTCACCCTTGGGGCGTCCTCATGTGTGGAAGCTCGTTTTTTGCCCAATTGCTCAATAACGCAAACAATGACGTGGCTGGGTAGCTCAGTGGTTAGCCGTTCTGCTTGCCTTGCCAAATTGTCACTTGTCTCTTTTTATCACCACTAGATATAAAATAAACAGCAGTCTACCGCGCTTTTATTGATCGCCTTACTTACCACACTGCATCCATGATCTAAAAATAACCTGCGCCACAAATACAAAAACTATCCTTCCCTTGGCAATTGTGGAGATACAGTAGTAAACACGGTCTCTAACAATGATTGTCACCCTAATCATCCTTCTGCCTCCCCAATGGCCATGGCCGGAAGGACGTGGCCAGCGCTGGTACTGATCTATAAATAGAATGAACAAGTGAACTTGTACATTGAAGATGTAAAGCTACTCCCAAGCTCCATCTATATGTACACACTTAGAAATTATGAATTTCACACGAGACGTAATTCATGGTTGTAAAAAGTCGAGGAACGTAAAGAAAGATTTCGTGTAAAATTTGTCTCTTGAAACTGGCACACAGGCAATTCGACGAAAGATGTGTTCTTTTCTTCTTCTTCTTCTTCTTTTTTTAAATAAAAATGATAACGCAAAAAATTGCATGGTAATTCCAAACAACGCATTCAAGAATTAGGAAGGTTAATAAACAAAATGGGACTTATATGCGGCTCTATTAAAGCATTGACTGTATATCTTGTTTTGTTACGATGGCTCCATGATATAATCTTTAACATATTTTAAAGTTGTGTTCAAAAATGGTATTGGAAAATTTGCATTAAAAAAAATTTACTTAAGTTCACAAAATTGGCATAGTTAAGGAAAAAGAGATTTCAGTTTTAATGATATTTTTTTTTGGTTTGCTGTTATTCAATAAAGGACGTAGTACATCATTGTGACAATGGATTACAAACACAAACACATTTAAATTTTACAGAAAAAAGATGAATATTAACAGACGCGTCATATATCCTTTCGTTCAATTGCAAGCCAAAGTACGCGTAAACAACGAAATTTTTCGCAACATACCTAGTGATAACTGACTTAAATTTACATGAAATATCGCATGAATTTGTGCCAAATTTAGCATTCCATATGTATATGGATTAGGTTGCGCAGAAAATTACACGTTTTTTTCGTACTGTATACGCCTAACGAATGAAGCGCACTGAACCAATCAGGAATGTAAATTTCACCTGAAAAAGCACGTAGCTTCTCAAACATAGAAATCCAATAAGAATCACCTACTCCACATGAAATTCAATGACATGGTAGTAAATTTCATTGGACAGACTGGTCGAAGTCAGGTGTCATATTGGTGATTGTTAAGTGAGATTCACGTAAATTGTACGTGAGCTCTTGGTGTGAAAATATTTGATTTCGAGATGGCGACAGAAACTAACGCGAGTTTGACATTGGCGGCCGATTTGGGATTTCCGGACGATATTTTTGCAGTTTTTCAACGTAAGTATAAATTATCAATAGTTGAATATTCCATTATTTATTATTTTATGAATTTCAGAGTGCGGGATTGGAATATTTGAGCTTTTCACAAGCTCTTACGATGACCTGAAGGATTCCTTGCAGCAAGCAGACGTTAATTGGAAATACGAAGTACTTTTTGACCTCATCAGATCCTGGAGAAATAGAAATGTAAGTAAATATCAAAATGATGCGTTTTAAATGAATAAATGGTCTAATCCCGATTTCTGACCCAACGAAAAACAACAAAAACAAGCAGTCTGCAGAAATCCTTTCCGGAGGTCAGCCTGTTGATGCGGCCTTACCAATTGCTCCAAGTGTTGAAAGCATCACCGTGAATGGCACAGATTTTGGTGAACATAATTCAGATGAAGAAGGAATTGTCACTTATTGTGCTCCACTAACGACAGAGAATCGTTTAGCGTCTCGATTGAGAGTACCGGATGCATCAGGTAGGCTGATATTTAATAAACAAAAATTGTTCTAAAGCGAAATGCTTCTTTCAGTTATTCAAAACCAGCAACCATCATCTTCGGCTACTCTTTTTTCACCAGATGTGTTGCCAGGCCTTTTAAAATGCACAGAAGAAGGTAAAGATATTATGCAGCGATCAAATGTTGGAGAACTAAGCGAAGCGAATCAACTTGCTTTAGCAGGCATAATGGCTAAATATCATCTGGCGACACATAATAAACTTCGTGCTGAGGATTTAGAACGACATGCTCTGGCTGTAACTAGCCTCTTCAAGTCTGAACGAAAGGTAAAAATACTAGTGGGTAATGGGTATGGAACATAAAAAGAACAAATTTTGTCTTGTTGCAGGAAAGTTATTACTTACCGCGAGGTGGAGCTCGTCGTAACCACGGCGGAAAAATTGTCAATAAGATTAGCAATTTGAAGCAGAAAAAGAGAAAAAGTGAAATCAAAGAGGACCAACATTTAAAGAAAATCAAACCGGAAGAGCCAACAGACGGTAAAACTGAAATCAGTCAGCAATCCATCGAAGCAAATGAATGGCTTGCTCTGAATGATACGCCGTGGTCTACAGTACTCGACAAGTGGTAAATAAGCTTTGAATCCCGTAAACAACTACTGGGTAACAAGAAGACCGTTACCAAAATCCTAAAAGTGTGTGGTCATTTTAAAAATCCACATGGATTTCAGTTAGTGAGTAATTGAACCAGAGATATTTCTTCATATGAATAACTAATTTTCGATTAACAGGTAGACATTGACTTTCGGCTTCTAGCCCTGGGTGCAGATAATGGCTTAAACAGCTTCTCCGCTATTCGACCTGCACTAATTGCTTACATATCACAAACGGCGGCGGATCCATCAGCTGAACATCTATTAAAATTATTGAAAAGCTGTAGTACAACTGAAGGTAATTAAACCATCTAGGTGAAAATTTATAGAAAAGTCATTTTTTTATAATTTTCAGACTCTAAACACTGTGCCGTGTGGTTAGGTTTACACACAGTTCTACCACCAATTCCAGCAGGATCGCGATACAAGCCCACGATCTGTGTAGCCCAAAACGATACCGTTGTCTTCGCTGAAACTCTAGCTGACGCAATAGGAAAAGTTGAAGCCGTTTATTCCAGCTATGAGGAACGGAATCTACCACTTGTTCCTAAATTGATTGCTATTGGAACAGGAGTATCAAATATTCATGGTCCTTTCTACGTATACTATAAGGACATATGCTACGAATTGAACACAGCTGCCAGAGCTACGGATGTACTTTTAAAACTAACTGCGGTTTTGGGACTACCTTTTTCAAGAGTGTCTAAGTTAGTGTGGCACTTTGTAAGTTCTTATGCATACTTGGTTCAGCAGCGCGAATCGTATGCGGCGATCAACAGATTAACAAAGTTCCTGATTGTACCACCATACACCATCGGTTACCGAAAATGATTAAATGTATGCTTGCGGAATGTGACGTTACTTTTTCCAATATCAACGATTACCTCGAACATTTGAAAGACCACCATGTAGTTCCAGTTGAGTATTGCTATAGATGTACAATTGCTAACTGCAATCAATTTTTTTCAAAATTTTATCCTTTCAAAAAGCATATAATTAGGCATTCAGCGTTAGGTGAATCAACTTCACAATTAACAAATCAGGAGATCGATGAAACAAGTCATGAAGACAAGGAACACGACAATCAAATATTATTCAAAAAGCATAAAATTGATAATAACGAAAATGAAACAGATGTATTCTTGAATAAACTATCCTCTAAGTTTGAAACTATTGATAAATCGTCGGTAAATTTTACGTTGAGCCTGCATATGAAGAACAATCTAACGCGTAAGGATGTTTATGATATCCAGCGCCATGCTTCTGCTATTTTCAATGAAGTTGCTTGCCAAATGGAGGAACTAGATTTGAAATTCAATGATCCAGAGGTCGAGTTTAATTTTAAGAGCTATCTATCTAAGCTTAAGCAAATGTTCGCATTTATAAGTTCTGACCACAATTTTTTCAAGTATTTGCATACTAATGGAGGGTTTCAATTACCAGTGATGATAACTATTGAAAATGATAACATAATTCAGAAACCATTCGAAGCAGTGATTGAACATGAAATGGGACCAAACTGTAGTTATCTGATGTTAAGGCCCATCGAGTATCAAATTAAAACATTTTTTGGATGCGAAGATTTATTGGAAAAAACTGTTTCTAACACGGAAAAACTAGAAAGTTCGTTGGAAATCACTAACTTTGTTTCAGCTAACAAATGGAAACAAATACGAATGAAATATGGCAAAGATACTATAGTTCCACTATGGTTGTACAGTGACGAATTTGAAGTCAATGACACACAAAGCTCTCATAGCAATAGGCACTCAGTTTGTGTGTGTATTACAGCTTCCTACATTTCCTGAAGAATTTCATGGCAAGCTGTGCAATATATTTGTTGCTGGGATGCTTAAAAAAGTAGACATAAAAGCAGTCGGCTTTAACAAACTGATGCCTGCACTCGGGAATAAGTTCAAAGAATTGGAAGAAGCTGGAATTATGTTGGACTTAAATGGCCGAACAGTCTTAGTAAGATTCGTTTTATGTTTAGTGCAGGGAGACAACTTAGAGTGCATACAATGCTGCATTTGTCAAGCGGTTTTAATTCTACATTTTATTGCTGCTTCTGTAGACGACCAAAAGATCTACTAAGAAGGGACGTAAAAGAGCACGCAGATTGTATTCGCCGAAGAGAAGATTATGAGGAGGATGTTGAAATTAATCGGCACTGTGATACTGGTATTTCGGGTAACTCAATATTTAATGTGCTTCCATCCTTTCACGTTATAGAAAATCGTAGTGTAGACGCCATGCATGACATTTTTAGCAATGGTATTTGCAAGTATGGTTTTTCCGATGCATTGGACTACTTTATCTACACTAAAAATACTTCTCGGTTAGCGACTTCAATAAACGTAGAACTATGTTTGCCAAGCTATGCATAGATAGTGAATTGAAACGTATGCCAGACATAACTGAAAGTTATAATAGCAAAGAAAAAGGAAGACCGTTCAATTACGAATGACTTCAAGTGATAATGCGCTGCTTCTCACATTACTTCTCTTTGATTATTGGACATTACATTCCTATTGAAGATGATGTATGGACATATTGTAAGTCATTAATAAAACTAGTCGATTTTTGCCTCAAACGTTCATTTTCATTAGAGGAAATAGAGCAATTACGCGAGCTTATTTATAATCATCATAGTTTGTACATTAAACTCTTCCAAAAGGACCTCAAACCTAAGCACCACTTCATTGTCCACTATCCATCAATCATTTGCATTTCAGGACCAATCAGTAAAATGATGTGTTTTCGGTATGAAGCAAAACATAGAGGGTTCAAGCATTATGCACATGTAATGTCATCCAGAAAAAATCTTTGTTACACGCTAGGAGTCAAAGCATGTTTGCAATTTTATTACGATATGTCCAACAAAGTCTTCAATAAAAATTCAACTACTGGTATTTTTTATCCAGGTGACATTCGACTTAGGCATTACTTCAATATTTTATCCCAGCCATTGCAGTTGAATTCAAATTTCATATTAATGTTTTCAAATGTAATTGAATATAAAGGGACTGAGTATATAACTGGGAATTTTTTAACGTTGTTTGAAAGTGGAGTCATGCTCCTATGTGAAATTTTAAACTTCATTTCGTTGAAAGAATCAATTTACATAGTCTGTCAGCATTGGGAATCAAGCAGTTATAATGATCACTTTATGGCATTTGAAGCTAAAAAACGAAGTCCAATCGTAAATATATTAAATATTGATGTATTCTGTACACCTCCAATTACCCTGCACCGTATCAATAGTCTATATATGTTTAGAATAAAGAATAGATTCGATTCAGCATATAGTAACTAAGAATTATACCGATGTATATTTGAATGATTAAATAAATAAAATAAAATAAAATAATGAAAAGCAAAGTGGTTCATAAAGCCCCGCCCTCTCCAAACGAATTAAATTGTATTCAACCAAAAAGAGAAATTAATGAATAGTGCAATTTGCGTGAGTGGTTATTCCAGATTACTTTTGATAAAAAGAACATTCTACTAGAATGCATTGAGGCTTATTCTGTACCATGAGTGTTGTGATTCAGATTCATTATTTAAGTCATAATGGTAAAATAAAGAAATCATAAATAGAGAATCACCTCACATAAGGTTTTTATTAACAGTCATGGCGAAGAATAAGCCTCATTTTATAAATATATTTAATAAAGAAAACCAATAGAATTCATCATAAAGTCACATAAACATTACTAGAAAATCAAGTAATATTTATGTTAAGCCAACGTGAGAATCACTGGTACATTCGATGAAATTTACGTGAAAATCACTTGATTTTCATCTGAATCACTTAAAGCTGAAATTGACCAAAACACGTAATTTTCACCTGAAAAGTACGATGGAAAATATCTATGTACCTTTTCAGGTGGATATTACGTGAATTTTGTTCGCAGTGCGATGAGTCAAGATGCTGTACACTTAAAAAAATCGACACGTTATTTTCACGTGAAATTTCACGTAACTTCCACTTGAACACGCAACCAAATTTTTTCAGTAAAATCAGGTAAACATTGCGTGCCGGTGAATTTTACGTGAAAAATCTCGTAACATTTACGTGATTTTCACGTAAAATGTGATTTTACGTGGAAATCACGTACCTATTACGTGAATTCCACGTGTTTATTACTGGTTTTGTCAGTGGACGAGAATTACGTGCGTTTCACGTGGATGTAACGTGTTGATTTTTTTTGAGTATAGCAAGCCAGTCACAAATCGTCCTGTTCCTGCTGCCACTATAAACAAAATCTGAAAAGCCTTGAGGGTCACCCAAAATTGATACGTTGCGGATGCGTTGACGTAAATTTGACACAAAACTTATGGGAAAACTGTCAAATTCACGCAAACGCGTCTGAAACGTATCAATTGTGGGCCAGCCATTAGGTCCTGTAGATAAGGGTGGTCATTATGGCCAAGGTACATGTCATCAATAAAAATTTCGTAGATTAACGTTGATAAATAAACGAAACCTACAGTTCTTGCATATAGACTCACAGTTATAGACCTACCGATGGGAGTACCTTACACACCTCCAAAAAGTAGTGTGAATTTCTGTTCAATACCATGTACATAAATGGAGCGTAACAAAATATACAAATTTACATTATAAACCGTGTAAAGTTCTAGGACATTCCTTACACTGTAGATAATGTTGTATACGTTTGTGTTAGAATTATTTCATACAAGTTGCTACTTCGTGTGAAATAAAAGGCAATTTTAAAAGCAATGATATTTGCATCACATTGAAAATTAAAATTTTATTTCTTTGTTACATACTGTCCAATCATTGTGAAAATTAACATTTACCACATATGATGGGAATTTAGACGGCCGCGAGTAATCGGCTCCTCCCTCAAACTTTAGTTTTAGAATAAATGTATAAAAGTATGAATAAATGTATAAAAGTATGAAAATTTGGCTCTGTAAAGTTAATTCGATTGAGCCTGTACAAATAAATGATTATTAAAAAAAAAACATATGATGGGAATTTAATCCATACAAACATGTGTTGAGTGTTACATTCAAAGATATTATTACATTAGTTGCAAGTGACCATATTACTATTTTTCTGATTAAGTGCTTGGTTGCACGACTGCAGCTTAGTTTTCCACTATTTTTCTCCTTTTCCAAGCAATTCATTTTCTTCATTTCCAACCCAGTGTAGCGTCCAAGTGATTATCTCGTCTGCAGCTTCAACTGAACGTCCTTACTGTGGTGTTGGTGGAAAGGATGGACAGCCAAGGGCTATTGCACAGGCAGACCTCAGCGTATAATGAGAGTTGTTCTGTATCGTTGTCTTCGCAGCCAACCAACTTGAATGCTACTGTATCGACTGGTTGTTATTCTATTGCGTAGAGGGAAGTGACATCTGCAACATGGCACCCATTAGCGACGGCCCAAGCAATACCAGATCAGCCGTAGCGTAAAAAAATAGATAATTTCCACCACTCCCAGCACACTGAAGCCGAGGAATAGGCCAGCTGTTCCACCGATGGACACTACCAGAAAGTAAGACATTATTAGTGTATAGGGATAGGAAAAAAAATGATGAACTGAAGGTTGATGCATAATGGATAGGAAATGGAAAGCAACCATTAGTTTATGTTATCATTTGCGTGTTTCTATCATTCAGTGAAAGCTCGTTATAAGGGTTGATAAAAATGACAGATAAGAGGTAAGTGGATGCTGAAAAAAATTTGGTTATGGTTTGGATGAAACACTAATGTGCTTACCCAATAGATCGGTGAATGTGAACAACACTTGCCGGCTGAAGCGGATGAGAGGGTATTTTTTCATCAGGATAAGGCCTCCGTTGCTTCCAAGAAGCTTACGAGTTCCAACGAGTATCTTGAAAATAGTATAACGATAATGAGTCCAATAAATATTTATCGTGATCAAGATAGATTATAATTGCAATAAGTTCATCCAATCAAGTTTCCTTTTTCCTGTCAAATAAGACATTTGAGACCTTGTTTGCTGAGAAGATTAAGGCGATGAATGTTGATTCGAATATCAGTACGTTTCCATTGTACAAAACAAGTGCCTAAAAATGGCTTTGATTGAGCTATGGAAAGGTGGTTCTTGAAAGGAAATTTGCTACGCTTGAAAATACGCAACAATTTAATGAAGCTTGTTACGTTCTGGCAAAGCGAATTTCACTCTAGAGGACGAAATAAACAAGTCGTTAGCGAAACTTACTGCGCGGAGTCCAATTACATGACCTTCCGAAATACAGCTAAAACAAAAGTAGGTTGGGAGGTATGTATGTAGGAAGTCACAACTAACCTGCGTCTTCTCGATAATGACCTTAGAGTCTACACAGTTTTGTTCACAATAGCAGTTGATTGAATCATGGTCGGCGTGGTCTTCTCGCAGCTCGAGGAAAAGTTCTTTTAATGGAGGAAAACATACTTTTAGCGTGCGGTAGTCACAGACGGGCTTCGGTGGTTTGACTGAAATGGTTGAATTGGGTTAGTGGATTTGAGGATTTGAAAAAAAAAACTCTAAATTGCGAACGCGGATAGCAAATTACCCCTGTAAATTATCAGATTTTCAAAAATCTACTGACTACCCGGTTATCAATTTGAAATTTCGTTTGGTATTTTCACATTTTCAGTATGGGAGGAAAAAGCTACTTTAAAGATGCGCTAAAAAAATTGAGGCACGTTGAACACACGAACAGTAGTATTTTATTTAAGCTTAATTAAAGATTGGGTACATGTCCCTTGACTCAGCCTAATATGCAGCGGTCGATGACATCTTTCATTGTTATTGTTATTGTTTATTGTCATATTCAACCAGTTAAACATTTGCTTAGATAAGCTCAAGAAGACGTTCATTATTTTGAACCATTAAAAGTTAAAAAACATACTCGTTGAAGACGAAAACATTCGACAGATATGGAGGTGATGTCGGCACAAAATTGTGTCTATTTGTGGATGAAATCTTGTATCATCATTTAAGTTTCTCGTTAATCAAACCAATGCAATTATTTTTTCCAACTACATTTTATTTAAAGCTACGTTCGCTTTACTCAGAAGAATAAATTTTCAGACCAACTCAAAACTTAACTTCTTTGAAACACTTTAAACACTTAAATATTGACATAGGATCTATGGGTTACTCCATCTTATGAAAAATCATATATTCATTACATTGATACTGAAATCCATGTGAGCTACACCGAAATCTTTAATGATTGCTCCCCAGTCATGATCTTCTTTATTAGCGTTTCAAGCTTATTACTTTTGCAATAAGCTTACTGCTTGCTCTCTACTTAGTGTTCTTAATGCACTTCCACAGTTATTAATTAAGAGCTTCCGATGCCAGGTACCATTTGTATAAATGTATGTGTGTGTGTGTTTTTTTTACACGGGATGGAAAATCTGTAGAACTCACGGTGTGGGGATGAGGGTGCCAACTCCTCGTCCCACTAAAAACCCACCCGTGCCTTAAGCCCTGGACCCTCTCCGGAATCACCTTTCGGTATTACTTCGCAGAGGGGGCTATTGCGCTTGTTAAGCACCCACTATGTCTAACTACTTAAAGCCTTAGTAGTTAGGTGATCCCTGCGACCTGCCTTTGGTCGTTTCGCCATTTTTGTAGGACATAGAGGACGATCTGGGAGACTGCTACGCATACCGCGTCCCAGACGTCCCGGTCCTGGCACATCCTTGGGACCAAATTGTCCGGAGTCGTGTCGTGACCGCTTACGGCAATCATGCCGGATCTCGCGCCGTCGAAGCGAGGAAATGCGAAGAACACATGTTCCTCAGTTTCGTCGACTCCTGCGCACTCGCTGCATGCGGAGGACTGTGCATACCCATATTTGTGCAGGTATTGTCTAAAACAGCCGTGGCCAGACAATATCTGCGTTAAGTGCAAGTTCACTTCACCGTGTCGCCTACCAACCCACCCGGTTAATTCCGGGATTAGTCGGTGAGTCCACCGACCTTTTGCGGAATTGTTCCATTCCCTTTGCCACTTAACAATGGATGCAGATCTAGAGGTCTTCCGAATACCTATTGTTCCACGTAGTTCGAAGCACTCTCCTTGCTCTTTTATGACAATGCCTATTGGCATCATCCCCGCTAAGACGCAGACCGCGTCGCGTGATACTGTTCGGTGCACTAACCACCCTTAGGCACATAAGCCTGTGCGTACTCTCTTACTTATTAGTGTAGCTCTTGGTACTCAAGGCGGTGATCCATGCCGGCCCGCCTAAGTATGGACTTGATCGATAGTCGTCCATAAGTATGGACAGAGGCAACACTGGCCGGGAGTTTACGCTTACTCCCTTGCACCGCCGGGCTATTCTATATCATGCGGAATAATGTCGATATAGCCATAGAAGCTTTCTTGCAGGCGTAATCGACGTGACTGACAAACGACAGCTTATCGTCGATCATGATCCCAAGATACCTCAAGTGCCTCTTCGATTCTACTGTGCAGTTACCAGCACTGATCATCACATGTTGCTCCGATCTCCGATTATTCACCACCGTGACCTCACTCTGATGGTGGGCTAGCTCCAATTATCTGGAGCTCAACCATCTCTCCACAATGCCGATGGAGTGCGAGGCCATTAACTCGACCTCGTCGATAGATTCACCGCATGTCTCCAGGGATGTCGTCCGCGAACCCGACTATTTTATCCCCGTTCGCAGTACCTCATTGTACATCGTGTTCCATAACACTGGACCCAGGATCGAACCTTGTGGGACGCATGCGGTGATCTGGATACGTTTCTGGCCTGCCTCTGTGCTGTATACCAGTACGCGATTCTGGAAGTAACTTCCAAGAATCTTGTACAGGTACCCATGGAACCTGAGGGAGTTGGAGCAAGTCGGCAATAGCCACCAAACTGACGTAATTGAATGCATTTCTCATGTCAAGGGTGACCACTGCACAGTATCGTACTCCTCGTCTCTTGCGACGGACCGGATGGCATCCACCGTTGACTTCCCTTTACGGAAGCAAAACTGATTATTAGACAGACCGCCTATACCCTCCGTGTATGTTGTCAGTCTGTTAAGGATTGGCTAAAATATTTACCTGCACTTAGTAATTCAGAAAAAGCACCAAAAAATGAAAAGTGCCACTAAATTATTAAGGCCTGTGCCAACAAATAATGTGTGATCAGCATTAAAAATTAGAATGAGCAATAAAGATGAGAAAAGATCTTCGGATAATCTAATTGTGACCGGTAAATCTATCAAATAAAGCAACAGCTATTAGTATATGTGCAATTAAATATGGCAGTATTTCCGCCAATTATGTAATTTGAGCACTAAACTATTCGCATATGTCTTTAATTTTGTTGGATTTTCCCATAAAAACAGTAAAATGAGCAATGGATAAATAAATATCCATTGCTCATTTTACTGTTTTTATGGGAAAATCAACAAAATTAAAAGACATATGCGAATAGTTTAGTGCTCAAATTACATAATTTGGCGGAAATACTGCCATATTTAATTGCACATATACTAATAGCTGTTGCTTTATTTGATAGATTTACCGGTCACAATTAGATTATCCGAAGATCTTTCTCATCTTTATTGCTCATTCCTAATTTTTTAATGCTGATCACACATTATTTGTTGGCACAGGCCTTAATAATTTAATGGCAC
>JASCZW010015029.1:0-21509 GCA_034211315.2 Aedes japonicus
ATGTGTCCCTTGACTCAGCCTATTATGCAACCATCGATTACATTTTTTATTATAACTCATACAGTTTTTAAGCTGTAGCCGAGATACAACTAGTAAAACACTTGCAAAAATAAGTTTGATAAGACATTTGGTAGAATGTATTACGAAAAGTTACACAACTTTTGTTATAAAGGTAGAAACATTCGAAGGATATGGATTTAATGTCGGTCTATTGGCGCCAAATTGGGTCTATTCATGGATGCAACTTCGTCCCATTTGATGGATTTATTACTAAATGCAGTCTTTGTACGATTTTTTTTTCAAGTTTTATGAATTAAGGCGTTGCTAGCTGTATTTCATTTACTTATTACAACATTCCACAAAACAAACTCAAGTTAAACTACCTCGAAACACTTAAGTGATGTTCATGCATGATTTATAAGCCATTCAATAATAAAAACATTATAATTCACTATACAATGATTTTGTCTCTTCGATTTGTGTTTAAATGAGCCACTTGAATATAAACAACCGCAAATTCATGCATTTCCACTTGACATTTTACCAATACCAACCTTTTTACTACGTTATTGATACAACAGGCCATAGTTGGGAACATACAAAAAAATATGTCCCCAACATTGGGTCTACGATTTTCTCGTTAAATCATTGTTATTTTAGCAATGTGAACAGTTAGTTTGTAAAGTGTAACTATTTTCTGCACATCCAGACTGCATTGCTTGCTCTATCGACTCAATTAAGCCAAATTTAGATCACTTAAAGATAGGTAGATCATCTGTTCAGCTTAACCGGTGAAATCATGATGCCCCAAAAGTGCAAGAAATCGAAAATTACGCGAAAGTGAACAACTATAACTTGATTGATATTGTCTCAACTGCTTTGGATATCATCGGTCATCGTAATAACATCGTGATTTTGTTGATTATCGCTAAATTAATGACACATTTGGTACATAGGCCGAATCAAGGAGCTAGGCTAACATTACATCCCCTTACCCTACTACAATAGATCAAATTACTGATCGCAGTGGTTTATGTCCCGAACTGAGGAAAAAAACAAATGGTGAAGAGTTGTCTTGTTGGCTATTTAACATTGCATTGGAGGGTGTGATTGGAAAAGCTGGGATAGACACGAGTGGCATGATCTTCACGAAGTCTGTCCAACTATATAGCTTCGCCGACGGCGTTGATCTCGTAGCACGTAGCTTTGAGACGATGGCGGACACGTACATCAGACTTAAGGCAGAAGCTGCTAGGATTGGGTTTGCGATTAATGCGTCGAAAACAAAATACATGAAGGGGAGAGGCTCACGAGAAGACAGCGTTAGCCTCCAACCACGAGTTCAGATCGACGGTGATGAAATCGAGGTAGTAGACGAATTCGTGTATCTGGGCTCATTGGGTCAGTAAGCAACACAACAGCACACTGAAGCAGAATCCAGTGATCAAAAGACGTGCTCGGAAGTTGATGTTCTTACGATGCATCCTCATTGACGGCGAAACGCATGTTAAAAAGGATTATAGCTTCTCGGCTAAAAATTGTACAAAGCCACTGGTCAAGATGACGTTCTTAGCAAGTTCAAATTCGGGTTGCCAATAGGTTCGTAAGAAAGCTTACGATTTGATAAGGTTTTGCAGCTGTGGACAAAAAAACAGGTGTCCGTGACAAACAAGACTTTGAATTCCATAATGTACAAGCAGGAGTGTCTGGAAAAACGTATTCTTCCATACATTAGAGCTCCCAATGGACCAATCAAGCTCTTGCCTGATTTGGCAAGCTGTTACTACAGCGAAGTAGTACTACATCGAAACAACCTGAATGCTTACAAATCCGCCCAATATTAAGCATTTATCAAACAGAAGTTAAAGAATAGTGGACAGGTGCCTCTGGATTAGGAGTCAGCAAAATGGCTCGCTAAAGCTAGCAGAAAAATTACTATGAAAGCCATGTTGGTGCTGTATTGATGGATAATCGTCAAATGGTCGAAAGTAACAATTGTAAACAATGATTTCAAACGTAAATTTCCTGAAAATTTCAAATTGCTGATATCTAAGGGCGATCCCAACGCTGTTCTTTTTTGTATGGGCTGTTTCAGTGAGTTTCAGTTCTACTTTTCGAGCAAATTTTGGCAACAGATTTACAACTGCTTTGTAACTCTGTTCTATTTTTATCGCGATTTGAAACCCGGATGCAACATTGTTTTAAATTAGGTTTTCTTTGTAGTTATGCTAGCTGTTTTGACAGATTACTGTCAAATGATAATTTTTTGTTTTTTTGTCAGCGATTTTTAAAACGCCAAATTATATGCGCCCAATATTTAAAAAACATCGCATTGCAATCAACGTGTTTTATTTTTATTTTTGACAGTTCCAAATGTTAATACTGGCAAGCAGTTTGCAACAAACATGAAACTCGGCGTTGGGATCGGCCTAATAGCTCCCTGTATTTGTTTCTGGTGCTATTTTGTTTGTGGGAGCAGAAAATACGCTAGATGTCATTGTTACTTGCGACCTTTTGACAATTTTATCTACACAGATAAAAAGAAATATTGAATTTTCTGCGTTATCTAATGCACATAAAGGGAATGCTAGATTTGGCAGAAAAAAATGGAATATTTTATGTTAATTTAAGCCAGATAACGCCTGAATCAAGCCTGTTGTATGGCTCATCAAAGAATACAACCCATTGCGTTATTTACGCCTCTTTTTGCTTGGAATTAAACGAGGGAAAATTTTACGCGCTTCTTAAAATTAATTATTTTTTTCTGTGTAGGATTCAAAATTCATAATGACAGCTCACGGATCATCATAGCTCAATGACTTCTATATAAGGTCTGGCCAACGTACTGCTTGTTTACAGTGGAAGCAAATATACAGTAAACATTACTGAGCCGAGGACTGATGATGTAACACTATTCAAGTTTCTCTCGTGATAGATTCAGATAATAAAGAAAACGGTTTGAGCGTTCATTATAAATGATGAATTGAGAAAATACTCATGATACAAATGCCATTTATTGAGCATATACATATCCTCCCTATTGCATGGTTCATTTATAGAGAGTTTCTGGGTTAATGGAATTTCTGCCACAAAACCTATAAACGTTGGGAGTTGACAATCGAGTAGCGACAAAGCCAATTTTGAAAATTCCGACTGGAATCGGTTGAAAAATTAAGTTTTATAACAATAAACAATCACGAACAAATGGGCCTGTCAGAAGATATGTTTTAAGCCAATTGTAAATCGTTAGTTTCCTTTTGATTGTTGGTTTAATGGTGATATACAATGCCTCCAACGAACTTTTCCAACCACGGAATTTGCAAACAGAAATGCTAAGCTGTGCTATGATAATAATTTTGTTTAAGCTATACCATGAAATCTTGTTTTCCTCAATTCTTTTACTCAAAAACAAGCAGTAGGTAAAACCATTTTCGTGATGATGGTAACAATTCCTAATGTACACCTCTCGTTTGATTACAACTCCCATAAAACCTTTTATTACTACCTTTTCATATTGTAGAAGAAGAACATCATCATCCATTAGCAATAGTAAATTAATCAGCTAACGTCTATTGCATAAAGTATCATCCAACCGCAAGCTATATCCCAGCCGTCAATGCTTTTAGATAATGAACTTTTGAACGTGATCGCTTCCAGTGACAAGTCGTCATGATGGAAGTGCATCAACGTTGAACCGAAAGAAAAAATACATTTCACGACAACTTATTCAAAACGGCGTATCAGACTTTGTAAACAAAAAGGTAAGCAAAGATTCAAACGTGAATTTCTCGCAACTGTTGGAACGCCCACGCCTACTATTACCACCGTCATGCTTGCAATTGGTGTGCAAGTGTCCCTGGGAGGTCGAAAAAATTAACATTCGAATCTTTGTTTACTTTTTTGTTTACAAAACCATATTCAACGTTTTGAATAGGTGGTCGAGATTTTCCCTGTAAGCACATTTCCCATTCGACTTGAACAGAATCGCACATGCCGAACGCTCAATTAATCGATAATCTCGTCCGATCACACCTTCATAGCTCTCCACCACACTGCTTCCAAGTGCCTTGCCCGGTATCTTGCTCCAATAATAGACAAGGTATAATTATAAAATTAGTTAGCTTAATTTAATTTACACTCCAACCCTGCTTCCCGCTTCGGCTGAGTTGCTGGTCATCATCGCTTAGTCTGCGGCGAGCAGACGACCGTATCTCGAATCTCTTCCAGTCTATAGCGCTTCGGCCAGGTAGGTACTGTGATGCAAAAAAAAGTGTCTTCCACCCCTGTCGGTGCCGATTATGCAGTAGGTTCGTGACACGGCTTTTGCCTCTTGTTACGGGCGCAAGTTTTTTTACGACCCTCCAACAGCAGCAACAACAACAACAACGGTTGCGAATTTTAAATTCAAATAAATCACCAACATCAGCACATCGCTACTGCTCAATGTATTGTTAGTTGTAGGAGAGAAACCTGCGGGGAGAGCAGTGACGTGATCAAAGGTGCAGCCATACCGGCTGAATGGAGTAATAAACAAGAAGGCGGATTGCCTGTGGTACTAGGAAGGCGCAGAACGCCGTCGGAAGAAGCGTGAATGGCGCGAGCATGAGATCAGCTGTGGATCACGCTTGTCGGAAGATGTTTTATGGAACCTAGTGGAGGGCTTGCGGAACAGTTTGTAGGGAGGCCGATTACCTCGTGAATCCGATTATGTTTAGCGTTTCTGGTTGCCTTTGGTGGTGGATTGAGAACGACACATTGTTTGTCGATGGCTAACTGTCGAAAGGGTTCAATGGCTAACGTATTTCGGAAATAGATGAGGCTGGCAAGGCTTCATAATCTGCTTGGTTCGAATTTCTCAAGAATTATAATTGTATTGCGTTTATTGTTGAAATCAAGTCGTATTTGACAAATCCTGTTCTTTCCGTTAACTGGACAGAACAAACAATACTTGATAAATACAGCATAACTCCCAATAAAGTTCTGTACAGTTAAGGCCGAGCTACAATGGAGAGCGCAGCGGCGCGGTGCGGCAGTTTTTGCAGTTAATCCATATATTTTATGTCAAAACCGACGCACCACGCCGTGCGCTCCCATATTAGCTCGAGACGTTAATGAATCCAGAATCACTTATTGTGTTGCAGCGGCACGGAAAGTGACCGCTGCAAGAATTATTTAACAGCGGGTTGTTTATCTTGGCACCCACTTCTGTACTTTCACGGTGTTTCGTGCGGTGAGTCAAAAGTTGTTCCAGATGGATGCCGAGAGGAGAGAAACAATTCTGCACACCCACGTTGATAATTCAACATGGTCTGCAATAAGAATAGCAAAAACGTTAAAAATCGTCAAATCAGCCGTGTATGATGTACTCAAACGTTTCAGGGAGTGGAAGAGCGTAGATCGAGTGCCTCAAGGTAAGTGTCGTAGTGGAACATTTGACCGCAAGCTGAACCAAAAGCTGTTGAGAACCGTCAGCGAAAGCCCTGGACTATCAGATAATAAAATCGCACAAAAATACGCTGCTGCTCGCAGTACCATTCGAAGAATTCGTTTGCGAGCAGGATATCGTTCTTATTGAGCCAGTAAGCAACCAAACAGAACGTTAAAGCAAAGTTTCGTCACCAAAACTCGAGTTCGGAAATTGTACCAGCAGGTTTTGACGAAGAACCAAGGATGCCTGCTCATCGACCCTACGTCAAAATAGATTTCCTGGCCAAAAGTTCTACATGGCAACGGCACGAGGAGGTGTTCCTGTGAAGTTTAAGTTTGCTTTTTGCACAAATTTGCCAAAAAAACTGACGATTTGGCAAGGGATATGCAGCTGCGGAGCAAAGAACAAAGTGTTCGTAATGAATTAGAAGATGAACTCGAAGCTGTACAAGGAAGAATGCCTCAAAAACTGCGTTCTACCTTTCATTAAAGCCCATAAAGGTCCAGTGGAGTTTTGGCCAGATTTGGCGAGTTACCACTACAGCCGGGAAGTCATCCAGTGGTACCGCGATGATAACGTAGATTTCATCAATAAAAACATGAATCCACCCAACTGCCCGCAGTTCCGGCCCATCGAGAGATTTGGGGCAATAATGAAGCAGAAGATTAAGAAATGTGGAAAAACGGCTCGGGAGGCGACTCAGATGACCAACATGTGGAACAAATATGCCAAGGAAGTTGACTCCGGAGGTGTGCAGCGTTTGATGGGACGAATAAAGAAGAAAGTGCAAATTTTCATTAGAAACGAAGAGAAATGATTTAAAGTACAGTGAATTACCTTTGTTTTGATATATTAAACTTATTTGCATAATAATTCGTTACCGAGATACAGATGATTTTATTATTCCGGATTCTAAATGGACATAGCTTTAGTGTGCGTTATTGGGACCACTCTAATGGGAACCACGTTAATAAGAAGCCATATCAGTACCAGTAGACGCCAGCTTGGATTTCAGGGCAGATCCAGCTGATACAGAAAAGTCACATGCAGTTTAATATTATTGAGATTTTTAAGGCAAGCTTGACACTCAACCATATTCTAGTAAAAGTTATCTTTATACTTAAAAATGGAAAGCGAGATAAGGCGGTTCCAAAATCATACAGATCCATTAGTCTTTCATCAGTCCTATTAAAAACTGTGGAAAAGGTGTTGAATGATTTTATTAATTCAAATTACATGAGCAAGTATCCACTATCTGAGTTCCAGTTTGCTTACCCGTCAGGTATATCAACAGTTACGGCACTGCATACTGAGATTTCAAAGGTAGGAAAAGCTCTTCCGGTAAAAGAAACAGAACTTTTTTCTTTCTTAGGTATTGGAGGAGCTTTCGACAACGCTTCCTTTTCGTCTATAGATCTTGCCACGTATTAAGAAAAGGACCTTTAACATAAACATAATCAACTGGGTTCACATCATGCTTGCAAAAAGAGAAATCACTTCATAGCTGGGAAGTTTGTCTGTTACAGTACGGGAACGAAAAGTTGTCCTGAATGAGGAGTCCTCTCACCACTACAGTGTGTCTCACAATAGGTGTCACCTTTTTCAAGTCTTGGTTTATTTCAGCTGGGTAATTTTAACAGCAGAATTGATTATACCCATTTTGAGTGTATTGTTTTGACAACTTGTCGCTGAAGATAAATAAGCGATTCCGTTTGGAAGCCTCCCGTATGGCTTATTTTAAAATTACATTTGCAAAAGCTTAGACCGTGTCAGATATGCAATAGCCTTAAGCAGTTCGGAGTAAGTAAGCGTTTTGTTTTTCGTACCTTGAAACGTATCAAGAAAGCTGGAAATGTCCATGTTCAACACAAAGGAGGTGCCAGATGCACTGAAAGAACGAAGAAAAAGATCAAAAGTGTGAGGGGGTGAATAAGACGTAACCCAGCCGTATCTGGCCGTAAATTGAGAAAACAATTTGCCTGGTTCAATGAACAGGCTCCTCAGACATGATCTGGAATACAACTGGTTCACGGGTTGACGAAGCGTCAAAAGCCCCTGGCTTGCCAAGAAGCAGAAATCTTTTGGTTCGGCACGGTGAATGCGAGATTTTAATTTTGAATGAAAAGCTCTTCCTCCTTCAGGACAGTCATAATCAACAAAATGTTCGTGTGTATGGCAAACGTCTTGCCAATATTCCAAGAGATAAACTAGCTGTAGAACGCTATCAGGATGTATCGAAAATCATGGTATGGTGCGCCGTTTCACGAATAGGAAAATTTCCTCTTCTTTTCATAGAACCTAACGTAAAAATCAACACTGAATATTACAACGAGGAGGTTTTGAAGAACCATCTGCTTCCTAATGCTTCAACACTGTATGGAAATACACCATATTGTTTCCAACAGGATTCAGCTTCAGCTCACAAGGCAAAGTAGACACAAGCGTGGTGCACGGAAAATTTGTCCGATTTCATCACAAGCGAAGAATGGCCTGCGTCTGCCTGCTAAAATCATTTGTTTACCTCCACATAAAAAAGTGCGTCGAGAGCTGTGAATTTTTCATCATAAATCGCGCTACATTTTACTGGTAACCATGCCCTGGGGAGATCAAACACGGATTCAGAAGCAGCTCTTCCATACAGGACAGGACAAATTTCCTTATCAAAAGTACTTAACAAATTATCCCCTTTTCAGTTTTTTTAAAGTTTCATTCAAAATCGACTTTTAAGTCGATTTTAAGTCGATAAAACAGATCTGTCCAAAATTCATGCACCGATAAGCGCCAAAAAAAAAACGTTTATCAGCTTTTGAGAAGATTTGAATTTTTTTAAACATTTTTGATTGACCAGATTAACCGGCCGCTTGTGCATAGCTCCATTACCATAACCACTTCCATTCGATTTCCCACACAATTTTCACGCGGAAATGGCGTTGTTTACAACCCGCGCTTAAAAGCGACAAAAGTTACAATTTTTTTCCTTAGTTTTCATCAGTTCTTCCCACTGTGCATTGCTATATGTTGCCAACTCCCCATTATATACGCGCTTAGAAAACATTACCGAACGGAGAAGTTCTGTGTGAGAAGCCAACGTTGCGTATAATTATTGGGTTATCATTGGGTTCAAACTACTTACTTTTATGTAGAATTTTACTAAGAGTAAGTTATTTTTACCCAACGGTAGGTTAACATAATTATACCCAACGTTGGCTTCCCACACTTAACTTCTCCACTGGGTACTTTTTCCAAGCGTGTAGACGTTTATAACGACACGGTGCGTACTGTCCTAGTTTTAGTTTTGCATAGTTTTGCCTAAATATTCTGAAAATCCGTTGAATTATAGTAAATTTTTTATACTATCTCGAAGTTTTGTTGTGTCCAATACATGTGATGTGAATTTATTATAAACCATGGATAATAACACATGGTAAAAGCTTACTTTAATAACTCTCTTATTTACAAGTGAGGTAAAGCCACAACAATTTCCCAAATTTTGATCATGTTTTTGTGTATTTAGCGCGTTATTGTGCTACAAAATTATGAGTTATGTTATTTTATGTAGAAATTAGGAAAGTATCATTCCATTAAAGCTATAGTATTGGAGTTTTGAGCATATTTAATGAGTAGGTCATTCTACCCCCATCAGTACATTTTGTACTGTTCATTAGGCGTAATATGAGAAAATGTAAAAATGAATAAAACAAACCTGTTGTTATTTTGAATCATTGCAATAAAACGGTCATTTGTGTCAGACTGTCATAAGAGATTTCACATCATCTGATATTTTTCAAATATCATAATGAAACATGAAAAGATCGGATCAGATAACCAGAATGTCCTACCTCTTGGCTATGCAGTAAATTTTAATAACTTTGACTTTGAAAATAAAATTTGACGTAATCCAATTCAAGATGCCTCTTAGAGGTCGTATTCATAGTTCCTTTAAATTATGCCAATCATTTATAATAATAATATTCATTTTTAAAACATTACCATTTGACCTAATGTGTTACCATCACAAAATAGTGCCTTCATCTGAATCTTTTAATTGAAAAAAAAAAAAATAATTTTGTGAAACAACACACTGAAAATTAAATTTCGTTTATATCACAAAATCGAAGGCAGGACTAATAAATCTATTCGTTGTTTTCTACAACGAAACTGATTTGTACTTTTTAAGAAGTTACCTTCGTATTTAATGTCACACGCGCAACTTTCAAAAGCACTAAGCATTTGTTGACACAGAAAAATCATTCGTTCATTCTACGAAAACATTGCATGATTTGCTACCAATAAAAAAGAAACGTCTCTCTTGTGATTGCATGAACGACTGACAAATCTACTTTATCGGTTCAAAATATATTTGAAAAAAAAAAGCGCTTCACGAGAATTGTTGTTTAGCGTTTTTATAATGTTTCTGACTTGGGAGTCGATCCTATATTTTTAGAGCGAGCTGTTATGGAGCCTGGGTGGTCGCACTAAACCATGTTGACTCGTGAGAAATTACTTGATTATTGTGCATGAGGTTCTCTGTCGACAGCGCTTTCATTTCTATTTTGGGAGAAATTAATGATTCTCGCCATCCCAACAGCAACAACAACATTTATGAGTGGCTGGTCTTCACGAAATTCATTTTATGCATGGTGTAACGTTTTGGCGTAGCGCATGGTGTAGCGTTTCGTTCGATGACAATCAACATGAATGTTTCATACAATTTACGAGACATTTGTTATATGTACAAAATCCGTGTTTACGAAACGAGTGAAAGCTAATTTACGAAAATAAATTTTCAGTGCATGGATAAAAATCGACACATCTATGTTGAGTACCGTAAAATATGTTTGTGCCAGACACAAACAGAAAACACACAGGAAATAATTTGTTTTTCTAAACGAGCAAAACAGGTCATGATTTCATGAATATGTTTTGTTTTCGTGTTATGAATATACACCATGAACAATATTCATGATGTCACGAACTTTTTTCCCGCCGCAATGTAATCATTAATAAATCTGGTCAAAGCCATGAACCAAATTCTTGATACTGAAAACATTGTTCATGAATTTGGAAAATCTACTTTATCGACTCTACTCATTACGCTATACTTATTCTTGAAATGAAGCTTGACTTATGAAGCTGATTACACAACTTTAGATTAGGGGAAAAACAAGACTTACAAAGTTCATGACTCGCATCTGTCACTTAAATAATGTAACCATGAATGAGAGTAATGAATTCATAAAATAAGATGAGCGTTCGTTTCATGATTTTTTATTTATGAAAATAGAAACGGATTTGTTTCCGTGTACAAATGAGGTTTTTGTACCATTTAAAAATATTGTAAGGTTACAAACAATTTTTATTTGTACACATAGCAAGTTTACGTGGCTAACCAAAGATATCATTTGCAAATAATTTTTCAAAAATTAATATGCACAGCGACAAATTTGATAGTCAATTTCACCATTATGGAGCACCATTATGACTATTGCAGTATAGTACTTTTGAACCGACTATGATCGTGGTCAAAACGACCATTAAAAATAGTTGATCCAACATTTGCCATAATGTCGGAATAGTCCTTGCTACCATGATCATAGTCAAGAATACCATGAAGTGGTGAATCTGACCATTTTAATGGTTATTGTAACCATTATATGCGTTAGTCATCTTGACCATGATTAAATTGTCGGTATAACGATAGAATTTTTTTCAGAGTGTTGGACACAAAGAAACTATGATTGAATTTTTATCCGTGTATCCAGCTATATTATTACACAGAAAAAAATAATTAATTTTAAAAAGCACGTAAAATTTCCCTAAATTTAATTTCAAGCCAAAGGTAGCGTAAACAATGAATTTGTTTGCAATTTTTCATGCACCATACAACAATGATAACAATCTTTCATACAACAGGCTAGATTCAGGCTTGACCGGATTTATTTAGATAGACATGAAATATCCCATTATTTTCAGCCAAGTTTAGCATTCCCTTTATGTGCATTAGATAACACAGGAAATTAATTGTTTCTTATTATCTGTGTACAACCCACAGTATGAGTTCTTTCAAAATGCCATCCAGAACGGTTCCTATTTTACAATGCACAATGCACAGTTCCCGTCACTAAACGCCCAAAGCTTCAAACAACGTACACACAAAAACCAACAACACCAAATCCCAAGTCCTTGCAGTGCAAACGGAAGAATCAGCTTCAGCTCAGTGCACTCGACCCTACAACCGCCAGCTAATTGGCATACATAAAAGTTCAGTTTCCTTTTCATGGGATGGAAACTTTTTTCAATCACAGTCACTGGAGCTTCACACACAGAGCTTCACTTTCAAACTGTAATTTTATCATCCTTTTTCACACAACCACCCACACTCAAACTGTTCCTGGTGCACTGAGCCAACGAAGTATACGTAAAAGTTTTCCCGTTTGCACAGCATCAAACGAAAAAAAACGTTCATCCCATTAAAGCACAAATTTAATTTTCCATTTTTCGTCGGATAAATCACTTGCTTTGCACGGGTGAAATCCCGCCTGGAACAGTTTTTTCCCCACTGGAAACTTCTCACTTGTCTCGCACAAAACTTGCCCCACTCGAGAAGTCCTTAGATCGATGGATGGCTTACTTTGATGGTCACTCCTCGGGGAATCGACGGCTGCTGGTCTCTGGCAGTAGGCTGGTCTTTCACAACACCGCTACCAAGAACGCTTCGCTTCGAACGGTTTTCTGAACGTGTAATCCTCGCAGCGAGGAACGTATGAATGTTCTGTTTCTTAAAAACTAATGAACCGAACCGATGTACTTAACTGAATGATATTCAAATCGGAGTAATCGTCACTTTTATACCGAAAACTAAACAAAACTGCAATTTTTCGTTTGTTTAGAGACTCTCGAGCCCGGAGCCCGAAGATCTGTCGCGACCCCCCTGGGTAGCCCAGAATCGGGGTGAGAAGAAGCGTCGACAGACGGGCAGGTCCCACACACACGGTAAGCCCGCTGCCAGTCTCGGCGCGGGGGCTGGGGGAGATGTTTTTTTTTCTGCTGCTTCTGCTCACTTCTAGATGAGACCCCTTCTCCGGGCTCTTGGCGAACGAGAGTGAAACCGAATCAAGCACGAAGCATTGGTCCCAAGGAGATATGTGCCTACCAACCGAACCAACCGACCCACCTGTGGGAGACGCGCGCGATCTACGAGCCACGTGAGAGTGAGAAGTTTGCCGTTTGGTGGAGCATAATTTTCCTCTTCTTCACGGCTGATTTGGGCAGATGATCAGCTGGTTTATTTTTTTCGTCTTTCGTCTGTTTCGGCAGCTTCTCAGCCCGAGCAGCAGCTTTAATCTTGGCACTTCTCAAGTGATTACGTTCGCAACTCGCGTTTGCTGAAGAGCGGCACGATGATCTCAGTACCTACATTGTGGGATTCGCACGATGCTATCGATCGTTAGTTACGGAAATGGGTTTGTAATTTAATTCGGTTAGACATAATTGAATGATCGTTTGGCAGTTATGGTCAATGGACTGTAGTCGGCTGAGTGAATGTAGAACAATTGGAGATGTAAGCTGTACAGTGTGCCCGTTTTTTTGGAAAATGGTTGTTAACAATGGAATTCCTTAGGTCTTGTTGACTGGGACGATTACTTAATTTATTGTGGTGTTAAAAATTGCTAGAATAAACGATATTTTTTTAAGATTAGTTCAAACAATGATCAATAACGAAGACTTCACTGCGGTAAACACGTTGGTTTTACATGCCGGAGTTCAAGAGTTCAATTCATATGAAATGGCTTTTCGGCTAGGAAATTTTAAATTTTAGCGGCTGCCTTGGAGCACAAGCATATCATTGTATTTTTCGTATATTTGTATAATTGGTTGCATTGAAACTTCAAGGATAGCCCTCAACTGTGGAATTGCCATATATAAGGCTAACTTAAGCGGCACGCTTTGTCCTATCGAATGTGTAAAGCCAAGAGATTCATCAACGAATTCAAATTAGGTCCTAAAGAGCTTCACAAGAATAAACATCATGAGTTTGCAGAAATCTGTAGTTTGTTCAGGAATTACTTAACGAAAAAAAAATAATTTTGTGCATGATAATCCGAAGCAGTGTCCGATTTTTAACTCAAGACATCAACCTACTTGGGGTCCAAAAAGATATCTGAGGTAACAGCACTTGTGCCCCATAATATTCCCGGTTGTAATTTTTATTCACTACTTAGTGTAGAATTTTAAGAAATTCTAAGCATTTCAACAACAGCGTGAATCATTTAATGAAATTAATGGGTGTTCAGAAGTATTTTTGAAAAACAAGGTAAACAATTTGACAGGAACTGGAGACAACCAGGGATGTTGCTCGGGAACTTGACGGTTCGTACCCGCCGGGGGCGATGGATCACGGTATCAGGTGGTGACCAAGGGATTCCGCACTAGATGGTCGGCAGGCAACCAGGAATGTTACACCTGGCGGTTGGTTCTATGCTGCTTCTTGCCACCAAGGAACAGGGCTACGAAAACTGCTACAGAGTTTTTCCGTCGGGGGGAGGGGGATTTCAGGACTTCCGAGGATTAATTTAGCTTGGGGTTTAAGAGTTTGAAGTTTGTTTCGATGTGTCTTTCAATGTTCCGGGGCATGAACAGAATTGGCCTTGAGTAGAACAATCTTACTGATCGGTTTAATGAATATTGATTGCCACCACGATGGTACGGATTTTTCCATCTGAACCGCAAATCACCTTCTCGACTAATCCCTTTGGCCAGCATCCACGGTTCATAGTTTCGTCCACAATCATAACTAAGTCTCCGGCTTTATATTCGTAATAGTTCCGGTTAGAGATGGTAATCTGTTACCTCAACAACTCGGGACGGTAAGCGGCAACCAATTTTCGCCAATATCTATCAAAAAATATTTGAGCATGTTTATACGCTGCTCTATAATTTGGGGTTAGCGGTTCAGGATTCTTAGGGTCGTCCGATGTATGGGTCAATGGTCGGTTGTTCACGATGTTCATCATTTCACAAAGCGCCGTTCGAAGTACCAAATCAGTCGGGAGGCTCTCCTTCAACATTACATTCAGGGTGGTTTTGACGGTCCTCCCTAGTCGTTTCCAGCATCCATCGAAATGTGGGGCTCCTGGGGGTATAAACTGCCGTTTAATACCTCTGACGCTCAGTGTCTCACCAATCGATGGTTGATCCAATCTCTGCACCAGCTTCTTCAGCTCCTTGTTGGCACCTGCAAAATTTGTACCATTATTTTTAATTATTTTCTTCAAACAACTCAAGCTCAAAGATAACTTCGACTTCTGAAACTGCTTCAAAGTAACCTTACTGCTGTTCAAAAACGGCGATTTATCTTTCGGCTTGATGAAGCTAATTCGTCCTCCGATTTCCTCCTCGTCTTCCTGTTCTTCACTATCGCTGACCACCGGCCTGACAACCGTTTCATCGTATTTCTTATTGAACAACGTTAGTTTCGGTGGCGTTGGTTCAGGCCTTATCGACGTCATAATTTCCGGAAAATCGATAAAATTTGATCAATTCTCTGTCAAACGGCCCAAGCCAAACGTCAAATTGCTTGCTCCCTAACAGAAACCGAACTCAAGCGAGACGGCCATTAGTACTCGTAAAATGCTGTATACTAGTTTAGAGTATTTTGTTCATGTGTGCAAAATTGCGATCTGTCAAGTAGTTTTCAAGATGCATTCGGAACAAGAAGAGCTACGCCAGCAAATCTTGGGCGCGGTGATCGATAATCCTGGTCAGTCACACAGATGAATCGGCAAAAGGCTTGGAATCCACCATTCCATCGTGTCCCGCGCTGTGAAGATGTTTCAGAAGACGAAGACCATCGAGCGGCGTGCTGGAAGCGGCCATAAACCGAAAACGGAATATCCAGAAAAGGCGTGGAAGATAAGGCAGTACTTTAAGAATAACCCGAACCATTCCACCCGAGACGTGGCCAAAAAGGTCAATTCGTCGAAGTGGTTCGTCCAGCAGACCATGAAGCGGGCTGGGCTATGTATTTTTAAGGTCAGGAAGGCGCCAAACCGGATTGACAAGCAAAACACGGTGGCCAAATTGCGTGCGTGGAAGCTGTACCGTGAGAGGCTGGTCAAGCCAGGCGGACACCAAACAAATCCCTGGCCTCGAGTTTTTTGTCGGTGCGTCCCGCATGGAGGTTCCGGAAAAGTTCCGGAAGAGAAAGATGGACAAACTCGCGAAGAAGTACCTGTTGTGGCAGGCAATCTGCGAGTGCGGACGGTACAGCAAGCCGTTCGTTACAACCAGCACCATAAACGGGCAGATCTCGCTTCGTGCCATTACGCCAAGCCTGTAATGGATTGGTACGAAACGAAGGGCGTTAATGTGGTCCCGAAGGAGGTGAACCCGCCAAATAAACCAAAACTTCGTCCGATCGAAAAGTTTTGGGCGATAATGAAAAAGAAGTTGAAGAAAAGTGGGAAAACATTCAAAACCGATGAAGCTTTGAAGAAAAACTAGGAGAAATTGTGTAATTTTTTCCGAGTTTAGTCTTTACCCACCTTAACGGGCTCACGATTTTCAACTCTTCCATCCGCGGCCACGGTTGTATTCAATCCAACCACATTTGCCATGGGAGTGGAAAAAGTTAGATCCACATTTAATCTGCACGGTTTCGGTTGAACCTGCTCGACCCTCTTTGGAGTACTCATCAATAGACTGGAACTTAGCAAACTCAAAATGTCATTGTTTTTGGAGCACTGACGCTTCTTCTGTAGCTGCTGTTCGCCGGAACCCTTTAGCGGTGGCGAGGTGGACGATGTTAGCTCCCTTGCTCGTTTCGTTCCACCACCACCACTGGAATCAACTTCCGACAGTTCCTTACACTGCATTGCTCAGTGGACAAGCAAACGAGACAGTTCGTTTTCCCGTGCGCCGTTGCTTTGAGAGTGTTTCACGGTTCCTCATTGCAGAATCAAGTGGTATTTTTTTCTCGCGGTAGTGCCCACCAATAGTCGAGTTTTTTTTTTCATATGAAGAACGGAAGATTAGTGTAAGCAGTGCAAAGTTGGAAATTAATTGCGGTTGGCTGGAGACGGGCCATTTTGCATACGCTATAGCGTCGCTGTGTGGAAACGCACACCAGCAGTCCAGTGTTAGCGTTCATCCGTTCATCTACCAACCATCACCGACCATCGTATCACACTCGTTGTGCTTCACTCCTGACCGGTATAGGCGGCCACACACGTTCGTCGCCCGGCAGCAGCAGATCAATTGTACATAGAAGATAAGTTTTTTATTGCTCTTTCTCTCCTAAATATATTCTCAGTAATTGTTGTTAGCTTAAGTATTTTGTGTTGAGTCTCTCTGTGTGTGTGTTGTGTTTTTTTTTTCATATTAATTGCCTCAGTGGTTGAGCGCCATAAGCTCCCACAAACGAGCCATGGATGGTTTGTCGGAAGACGAATCATCTATGGCGCGAAATGATGAGGTAACTCAAAAGGTAACCCGATCACGTGCTTATCCAGATAGCTCATCTGGTCCATGGGTTGTTTATTTTCAGCCCAAATCGAAACCTCTGAATGTTTGTCAGATTTCTGATGATCTGACGAAGCGATTCTCGGCCGTGACCGAGATAATCAAAGTCAGACCCAATAAACTTCGGGTCGTTGTGTCCAACCTTAAGCAGGCAAACGAGATTGCTGTCTCTCAGCTTTTTACACTCGAGTATCGGGTGTATATCCCAGCTCGGGGTATTGAAATCGAAGGTGTGGTCACCGATTCAAGTCTGACCCATGAGATCCTGCTGAAGCGGGGGGTTGGTCGATATAAGAACCCTCTGCTTTCGCCAGTGAAGATACTGGATGTGCGCCAACTTGGCACAGTATCGATCAACAAGGGTGAAAAGAAATATACACCGTCAGACTCGTTTCGTGTGACCTTCTCTGGCTCAGCCCTCCCTCAATACGTCGAGTTGGGAAAACTTCGACTACCTGTGCGGTTGTTTGTACCTCGGGTCATGATCTGCCAAAAATGCAAGCAGATGGGACATACGACCTCCCATTGCGGCAATAAGGCACGCTGCTCCAATTGCGGGGAGAAACACGAGGATGGGGCCTGCGCAGACAGCACACCAAAATGCGCTTTCTGCAAGGGTTCTCCTCCTCATGCTCTCTCGTTATGCCCGGCGTACAAACAACGCAGGGAAAAATTAGAACGCTCGCTAAAACAGCGTTCCAGGCAATCTTTTGCCGAAATGGTGAAAAGGGCCTCACCATCACCCGATGCCAATACAAATCCCTTTGCTCCTCTGTCAGATGACGAGTCTGACTTTGATTTGGTTGAAGAGGAACATCAGTCAGTTTTCCGGAAGGTGCTTCACGAAAGCGAAGACGCGTTCGCCAACGGAAAGTTGCTGAACAGAAGCCCGAGACCAACTTGCCCATTTCTAAAAAAGGTGGAAAAAGGGAAAAACAATTCCTCCTGGTTTCCGTAGTACTAACTACACCCAGGACTTTCCATCTCTCCCGGGGACATCCAAAACCCCTGACGCCCCTATTTTAAGAACAGAAGCCCCCTCCTCAAGTGGGCTGTTCTCATTTGATGACATTGCCGAAGGTATCTTTAAGTAGCTCGAAATTTCTGACCCTCTCAAAAGCATTGTTTTGGCAATGCTTCCCACAGTGAAGACTTTTTTAAAGCAATTGACAATTAAGTGGCCCATCCTTGCAGCTATCATTTCCTTCGATGGATAATTTTCCAAATGAGGTCGGGGATTTGATCACTGTTCTACAGTGGAATTGTCGAAGTTTGATTCCTAAATTGGAATCATTCAAATTTTTAGCTCACAATACCGGTTGTGATGCATTTGCTCTTTGTGAAACGTGGCTCTCTTCCGAAATCGATCTTCCGATTCATGATTTCAATATAATTCGTCTTGATCGTGAGGATTCACGTGGAGGAGGAGTACTTTTGGGGATCAAAAAGTGCTACTCCTTCTATAGAGTGAATTTTCCTCCTATTCCAGGTATTGAAGTTGTCGCATGTCAGGCTGTTATTAAAAATAAAAACCTTTGCATTGCTTCCGTTTATATTCCTCCTAGAGCCTCAGTTAACCGAAAACAACTTTCAGATATTTGTTCGGTCCTTCCTTCTCCACGGTTGATCATGGGAGATTTTAACTCTCACGGTACAGGCTGGGGAGAACTGTACGATGACAACCGGTCTTCCCTAATATATGACCTCTGTGACAACTTCAATATGACAGTACTTAACAATGGAGAAGTAACACGTTTGGCTGGTACATCCTCAGTTGGCAGTAGATTAGACCTCACACTTTGTTCGAATTCATTATCGTTGGATTGCACATGGAATGTGATTCAAGATCCCCACGGTAGTGATCATTTGCCCATAAAAATTTCGGTTGCCACCGGGTTCAATCCGTCGAAATCTGTCAACGTCACGTATGATCTTACCCGTCACATCGATTGGACAAAGTTTAGGACAGCAGTAGATGAAGCCGTAACAACGGTAGAAAGGCTTTCACCGCTGGAAGAATATAACTTCCTCTCCAACCTGATCTTAGACAGCGCGCTTCAAGCTCAAACTCGACCAGTTCCAGGGACGTCATCTCGCAGGAAACCTCCTTCTTCATGGTGGGATCAGCAATGCACCGAGGTTTACCGTAAAAAGTCCGACGCGTTTAAAGTTTTCCGTAGACGTGGAACACCTGAGCACTTCGAAGTATACACGGCTCTCGAACGCGAACTTAAGAGCCTCATCAAGGCCAAGAAACGCGGTTATTGGCGAACATTCGTGAACGGGCTATCGCGCGAAACGTCGATGAGTACTCTTTGGAACACGGCGCGAAGGTTGCGTAACCGAACTACGAACAACGAGAGCGAGGAGTACTCGGACCAATGGATCCTCAAATTCGCGCGAAAAGTTTGTCCAGATTCTGTGCCGGCACGGATGATTCCTCGCGAAAACACGAATTCGATAGATGAGATTAGCCAACGCTTTTCAATGGTAGAGTTCTCTCTCGCACTCCTTTCGTGTGGCAATACGGCTCGAGGAGCTGATAGGATCAAGTTCAACTTGCTTAAGAACCTCCCAGACGTCGCAAAGAGGCGCGTGTTGAACTTGTTTAATCAGTTTCTGGAACTCAACATTGTACCGGATGATTGGAGACGGGTGAGAGTTATTGCCATTCAAAAACCTGGTAAGCCCGCGTCCGACCACAACTCCTATCGACCCATCGCGATGTTATCTTGTATCCGAAAGTTGTTGGAGAAAATGATCCTCTTCCGTCTGGACAAATGGGTTGAGACGAACAACCTGCTTTCAGATACTCAATATGGTTTCCGTAGGGGTAAGGGAACGAACGACTGTCTCGCGTTGCTTTCCACAGATATTCAGCTCGCTTTTGCTAAAAAAGAGCAAATGGCTTCTGTGTTCTTGGATATAAAGGGGGCTTTTGATTCAGTATCTGTTGAAGTTCTTTCAGATAAACTCCACGCTTGTGGCTTTTCACCATTAATGAATAATTTTTGTACAATTTGCTGTCAGAGAAACATATGAGCTTTTCTCATGGAACCTCTACAGCTTCACGATTTAGCTACATGGGTCTCCCCAGGATCATGTTTAAGCCCCCTTTTGTATAATTTTTATGTCAAAGACATTGACGGTTGTCTAGGTGACAACTGTACGTTGAGACAACTTGCAGATGACGGCGTAGTGTCTGTCACGGGACCCAATGGGGTCGATCTGCAAGGACCCTTACAGGATACCTTGGACAATTTGTCTACTTGGGCTCTAGAGCTAGGTATCGAATTCTCTACGGAGAAAACTGAGTTGGTAGTTTTTCTAGGAAGCATAACCCAGCACAACCGAAGCTTCAAATTTGGGGTAAGCCGATAACTCATTCTATGTCATTTAAATATCTTGGGGTCTGGTTCGATTCAAAGTGCACCTGGAGATCCCATATTGAGTATGTGAAGCGAAAGTGCCAGCCAAGGATCAACTTTCTCTGCACAATTACCGGAACCTGGTGGGGAGCTCATCCGCAAGATCTTCTAACGTTGTACCGGACAACGATTTTGTCGGTTATGGAATACGGTAGTTTTTGTTTTCAGTCAGCGGCTCGGTCGCACTTCATTAAACTGGAACGTATTCAGTATCGGTGTCTTCGTATCGCGTTAGGTTGCATGCACTCGACTCACACCATGAGTCTTGAAGTGCTGGCTGGCATGTTGCCACTCTCGGATCGGTTTTCAGAATTATCTCTCCGGCTCCTCACCAGGTGTGAAGTTATGAACCCCCAGGTGATCGAAAATTTTGAGAAGCTCCTTGAGTTGAACCCTCAAACCCGCTTCATGACCTTGTACCATTTGTACATAACACAGGATGTCAGCCCTTCGCCGAACATTTCCAATCGTGTTTGCTTCTCCGATTTCGACAATTCGGTTCATTTTGATTTATCCATGAAGCAGGAGCTTCGTGGAATCCCAAACATCATCGTCCTATGATTGCTCCTGTGATATTGCTGCAAAGTTTGGCCAAGTTGATTCCACTAAATCGTTCTTCACTGACGGATCATTGATAGAGAGTCAGCAGGCTTTAGTATATTTAATGAAATTTATAGCGCCAACCGTAAACTTCAAGCTCCTTGTTCCGTGTATGTCGCTGAATTAGCGGCAATACATTTTACGCTAGAAATCGTTGCCTCATTAACACCGGATCAGTACTTCATTTTCACGGATAGTCTCAGTTCTATAGAGGCTATTCGCTCCTTGAGGCCGGTAAAGCACTCCTCGTATTTTCTCATGAAAATACAGGAGCTTCTAAGTGCTTTATCTTCGCGTTATTTTATCATCACCTTTGTATGGGTCCCATCTCATTGTTCAATTCCGGGCAATGAGAAAGCGGACTCGCTTGCAAAGGTGGGCGCTATGGAGGGCGATATTTGTGATCGACAAATCGCCTTCAACGAATTTTTCACTATTTTTCGTCAACAGTCACTCGTCAGCTGGCAGTATAAATGGAGTAAAGGAGATTTGGGGCGATGGCAATATTCTATCATCCCAAAGGTGTCGAAGAA
>JASCZW010015030.1:0-21514 GCA_034211315.2 Aedes japonicus
TTCGGTTTTATAAAAATACTCGACTGCGCCACTTGAATCACTGATCAAGAATGAATTAATTTTATTCGCTTTTCTTACAACGAACCTATCGACTATTCTAAACTGCTTATGCTACAAAACCTAACCATGGGAATGGAATTAACAGCACAGCAAAACCTCGTTATGATTCTCCCGTTCTCGCGTCGCCTGATCTGAATGGTGTCTCCTGTAGCAAATGTTTGTTGATAAAATTGTCACGGTCGCTGTGGCGTTCCCACGAACTTTAATGGATGGATGTTTGCAACTGTTGTTGATGCTGATAAAGGTTTGGTTATAACTTCTCCCCTCGATAAGCTCGAGACGTCCCGGTTCGACAAAATTTCTGGTTTAGTTTTTGGCAACTTTGTCTTCAGGTTTTCTTCGGTGTCTGATAAATCACTTACAGAAGATTGTGGTGATTGCATTTTTCCGAAAATCTTGATGCTCATACCCTTGAATCTTATCAAGTAGAGCACGGTTAGTATTATTAGTCCCAAAATACTGAATATCGACAAGCTTATTGATGAATAATGGTGAATTTTATGTTTTGTGACTAAGGAATCCAGATGATTTCTGTTTAATATCTGCAGATCTTGGATTGTTTGTTGCTCTTCAGAGTTCTGTACTTCTATTTTCAAGCCGTCGAAAGGGAGCATTACTGGTAGATTGTTTTTGATTATTATTGTGTTTTTATATGTTGTGTTGTTAACTTCGATACTGCAATTATAGTATTCAATTAGGAATAATCCAGCTAAATTTCTATCAGTTATTCCGCAGTTAGTCTTTACTTCCAGTAATAATTTTGACTTTATAATCAGATGGTTGTCTGTTAATTGTTTGACTACATTTGGATTGTTATATTCTTTGAATGTACAGTTGCCGGTAAAGCCTCGTAACAGTTTGGAATAGCAGTTATCTTTGCTATAATCTATTAAATTATGTTCGCAACTTATGTTATTTCCTTCGATTTGTTGACATTCGCTGATGATGAAGTACGTTCCTGTCTTGCTGGTCATAGCCTTATTTGCTGGTAAGTTCAAAATTCTTTTCCCAATTGGTAAAACTAAATTTATGAATGTTTTATTTTGAAGAAAAGGAATTTTAACAATACAATTTTAACAATATCAATTTAGTTAATTTAAAGAATGCTGAGATTTCTAAGAACTCGTAAACCTGCTCTACGTTGTGAATTTCTATACCACTTTCTTCTAATTTCTCTATTGCAAATGATAGTTCATCCGGATTTAGGATGTGCTTCGAAACAATATTCAATTTTGCTAAATGTATTGATTCTGAAATATCCTTAAAGTGAGATATTAGGTTATCTAGGAGGATGTTTACATTGATTATCTCTTTAATTGTTTGTATCTGTTTCCCTAAGTTACTTTCTGTGCGAGCTGTGTTCAAATTTCGTATGATAAGAGATTGTTGATTATTGATTTGCTTTATCATTCTATTGATTCTATCTTGCATCTGAAAATTAATTTTTATTTGCTCGTTATTTTCTCTAACAAGTTGGTTGTTTTTATTTTACAAATCCTCCAAATCTTGTGTAATCTGAATGTAATCGTTGTTGTCCATGTTTCCTGTTATGAATTTTATTCCTTCTCCCACAAAGTTTAATAATCCTCGTTTTGGTCGTGTTTTAATTTGTAATCCAAGATAGAGATTATTTAGATTATTAAATTTTGTATGCAAAATTTCAGTAAGTTCAGAATGATTTTCAAATTTCTGTATTCCGTTCGTTATGCTTTTAAGTTTCATCAAAGTGGGTTCGTAAAGATCTAAATCAATAACATGATAAATTTTGTGCTCACCCATTTTGATGTAATTCTCACCTACTGCTATCGCCAAAAGTCCTGGATTATGGCTGAGATCCGTTATCTGTATGCTCATCTGACTTCCTGCAATTCTTGTTGCTAAAATTAGAAATAAAATTGTTCGATCCATGCTCCGTGTCCTAAAATGATAAAAAAATAATTAGATGTACGTTCTTACTTTCGAATACGACGCAATTTTGCTTTATGGAGTCTTCTATTTTTATCATCCTCATAAGTTTGATTCTTATCAGCCGTAACTTTCACTGATTGAAACCATTCCTTTGTTTTCGACTTAATTCCTTGCCTTCTGTTATACACCGTTTCGTCAGTCTCTAGTACAGGTGGTGGTTCTCTAGGCATTTCGTTGTTCATGTTGTTTTTGTTGTGTATCTTTACCTTTTTCCGCAGCTTCTTCATAAATTTTATCTCGATATTCCAACAGTTTAGTGCGATCTAAAGGTCTTTCCTCTCCTTCTCTAATACCATAGAATATTTCTCGTGGTCTTAAATTGGTTGAACTATGAATGGTATTGTTGTATAGGCTACATGAAATTAAAAACATCTCTTTATCAGAGACATTTTGATATTTATGCTTATTACACCTGAAAATTTCTTCTATAGTCGAATGAAATCTTTCTACGATGCCATTCTGCTCACTATGGTTGGTAGGTGCGAAGTACTGCTGAATGTTTAGTTTATCCATCATGTCTCGCAACTCTATAGATTTGAAAGCCGGTTCGTTATCCGACACAATAAGTTTAGGCGTTCCATATAACGCAATAAATTTTACAATGGCTTTCCTGATATCAAGTTTTGTTCTAGATTTGATAGGAAGTAAAAATCCGAATTTAGACAATTTGTCCACTACCGACAAAAATAAATTTGGTTTTGAAATCAACACATCAACGTGGATAATATCCAGGGGTTGTCGAGGAATAGGAGTTTCTCCCAAACGAATTTTGTAAGGTTTGCGTTCATATTTCATTGTATTGCAAACTGGGCATAAAGTTATGAGTTTTCTAATCTTCGACTTAATTTTCGGGAAGAAAAATCTTCTTTTTATTTCCTGAAGGTTTTCTTGGATTCCGCGATGAGCCGTTTCATGCGTTTCTTCAATTAAAACATCTTGTTCTTCTTCAGTTCGTACGTCGATCAATATGCGTTGAGAGATCGTAATTCTGAAGGATCGACATCTGCTGAAATAGTTTCTGTAAACTATTTGAATATTGTTAATGAGGCTTTCTGGACACATAATGCAGTTCATATGTCTAAGGTCCATGTAATCCTTAAACATTTTTATTAGAAACGGTACGCCAAATACTAATTTAGTTATAGTCCGTCTATAAACTCTAGGGAATATTTCTTCATATACGTTGCTTTCGTCTTGTCCAATCTTCAGGATAATTTGATTGTTGAAATAATTAATTGGATTTTCAGTGCATGGTATAAACTCTGAATCATCTGTATTCGCTGAATGCACAGTAGCATTGTCGGACGATGATTCATTTTCATTGATATTAAGCTCATGGAAGACCCTTGATAGTCCATCGGCTACCACATTTTGTTTCCCAGGCTTGTATTGAGTTTCGAAATCAAACTCAGCTAGACTCAACCGCCAATGAATAAGTCTCTGATTCGGTTCCTTTAAGTTAAGACTATAAGTTAGCGGTTTGTGATCAGTAAAAAGCGTAAACTTTCTTCCATAGAGATATGGCCTGAAATGTTTACAGCCCCAAACTATTGCCAATAGTTCTTTTTCTATTGTCGAATAATTTTCTTCTGATTTGTTTAGCGTGCGGGAGGCATAGGCTATTGGCCTATCTTTACCTACCGGTCCTTGCGAAAGCACGGCACCGATCGCATGGTTAGATGCGTCAGTTGTAAGTATGAAAGGTTTTGTGAAATCAGGGTATTGAAGAATGTCACTGCTAGTAAGAATGTTCTTGCATTTCTGGAATGCTTTTACAAACTCTTCACTGTGAATAATTTTTTCACCTTTTCTTAATGAATTGGTTAAAGGTTTTGCAATCTTAGCAAAATCCTTAATGAACTTCCTGTAATATCCGAGGATGCCAAGGAAGCCACGAAGATCTTTTTCATTGTTAGGTAGAGGCCACCTTTGAATTGTAGATATCTTATCAGGATTTGGTCTCACACCTTCTGAAGTGACAATGTGTCCAAGAAATGCGACTTCTTTACTCAAAAACTCGCACTTATCCAATTGAACTTTCATGTTGTATTTCGATAATGAGTCAAAAATTTTCCTCAGATTATCCAGATGTTCTTGTAAGCTGGATGAGAAAATAATGATGTCATCCATATAGATGAAACATCTCACGCCAATGTGCTCTCTTAAAATGTTATCCATCACTCTCTGGAAAGTTGATGGCGCATTCTTGAGCCCAAAAGGCATTCGTAGAAACTCGTAGTGCCCATTTTCGACACTAAAAGCTGTCTTGGAAATATCTGTTGCCTCTACTTCAATCTGATGGAAACCAGATGCCAAGTCAAGAGTTGTGAAATAATTGCATCGCCCAAGCTTATCGAGAATATCCGTAATATTGGGGATGGGGAATCGATCGTTGATCCTCTTATCGTTCATTTTACGATAATCAATCACTAGTCTCCACTTTTTCTTGCCAGAAGCGTCTAGCTTTTTCGGGACGATCCAAACTGGGGATGTCCATGGACTTACAGAATGTCTTATAATTCCCTGTTGCAACATTTGGGAAATTTGGTTTTGTACCCCTTGTCTATGACAGTAGGGGTACCTGTATGATTTGGCATAGATTGGCAAATCATCTTTTGTTTTTATGCTATGTTTGATAGCATTTGTGAAAGTCAAACTTTCACCTTCCAAAAAAAATACATCTTGGTTTTCTGCAATTACTTTTAGTAATTTTTCTTTTTCTTCACAATTAAGGTGATTCTATCTTAATTGTTCAAAAAGTTTTCGGTTTATTGGCCTTGAAGGTTTTGGTGGGAATTGCGTTTCAAAATTATTTAACTCAAAATCAAATGGTTTTTCGACATCAAATTTTACTTTTTCTTTTGAACAATTTGTAACTGTTAAATAGGCACGGCTGTTCGTTGCACTGTATATTCCAGAATGGATAAATACTGTGTCAGAAATATGCAAGTCAGAGTTAACAAGGAAATCGCCTTCATTGAATGTTACTGGGAAATTTATCACTTTCGTCTCTTGAGGATTAAGTAGTATTTGAGTAGCAAAAGGATATTTCTTTTTCATTTGAATTTTACCTGCAGGAAATTGTAGTTCATTGGTGGATGTTAGAATATTTGCTTGTAATAACTGCAATGCTTCATAGCCTATTAATCCGTCGAAAAACGGATGGAAATCAAAAATGTAAAATTTTAATTTCATTGTGTTAGGAATTTGAATGAAGGGATTAAATTCCACAAATTGGTTAGCAGTATGAATGCCGTTTATATTATTGATATTTACCGGATCGGTGAATCTGCAATTTTGTATGTTGACATGTTCCGGGCTAATATAATTTTTATTAGCTCCAGTGTCTGTTAAAAACTTAAGATAACCTTTTGAAGTGTTTATTTGAACATAAGGGATAAAATTATTTACGTCGGAAGCCAGCCTTCCACCTGCTGGTGAAAATTTAGGTCATCAAGTTGTTTATTTTTTTGAGTGTCCACTTCGAGTTGTTGTGAACTTGCTTCAACGGAAATTTCTGGGTTTGTACTATTTTCTAGAAAATCTTGTTCGTATCCCTGGAATATTTGATATTCGCCAAAACTATCATCATTACACTTCATCGTTATATTCTTCAATCTGGAAGTTGGGATGATTTCTATTCATGTAATTAATTCGCCTCGATTGGATCGATGGGTCTATCTCCATTGGGGTTGGTTTTGGAGTATTTTGTTTTATTGGGAAAATTTGTTGGTTAGATTGGAATTGTCTAGGAGGTTGCTGATGAAATTGGAATGGCCTTTGTTGTTGATTAAATTGGAAAGGTCCTTGTTGTTGCGAGAATTGAATTGGTCTTGGTTGTTGAGGAAACTGAAATTGTCTGGCTTGTTGGGGGAATTGAAATGGTCTTTGTTGTTGTGGGAATTGGATTGGTCTAGGTTGCTGAGGGACAGGTTTTTGAAATTGAAAAGCTTTCTGTTGAGGAAGTGAGAATTGATTGGGTTGAGGTTTTGGGATGATAGGAGGTGATCTCGGTGGAATTTGAGGTGGAACGCGATAAGGATTTCTTACGTAATTGAAATTACTTTCCTCAAGACAAAGCCTCAAGGCATCCTTAAGAGTTTTAGGTGCTTGCGCCCTAATTATGGGACCTAACGGTTCCTTTAAGCCTGATAAGAAAACTTTCAGACCGAGTTCCTGATAGAAACTCTTTTTAGCCGTAACCACTACCGGGTGAGGTTCGTTTATGTTTAGTAAGTTCACAAGCAATGAAATTGCATGTGAAACATTACCATAAAATTCCTCAACACTATTTGATTGAGTAATTTTGAAAAGGTCGCGAGTAAGAGAGATCTCGTCTCTCTTATCGCTCAAATGTGTAGTCAGAGTGCTTTTAATATCTACCCAATTCGTTTCTGTTCCGTATAATTCAAGAACTGCATCTGCGTCTTGAGTTATCTTGGAGCGAATTGCTTGCATCCATATTTCATACACTGGTGTATTTCGTGCGCGGTCTAATAATGGAATTAATTTATCAATTGCCTTGATAAAGCTGTTTAATTTTATAGGATTTCCCGTGAAACAGGGCAAGTCCCTAATAATCTGTGGAGTTTGCATTTCTTTTAATATTGAATCGATTTCGTTATTTTGAACCGCGGGCACTTGTTGTCTTATCTGAAGCTGTGCAATTTGATTTTCACGTTCATTCACCTGTCTGTGTTCATTTTCAAGTTGTACTTGCATCCCTATCAATTGTCTTCTTTGCTCTTCAATTTGAGCAGTGGCTTCTGCCAACTGACCTTGTAGAGCTTCATTTTCTGCTGCCATTAAATCACGATTATTGTCGTATCGATCCATTTTGAATTAGAAAAAATATCCCTTAGGTTCAAACAAAATTAACTCAATTAACACCTTTTCAAATACACCTTACTATAATTAACACTTGAACACCGTTTTATTCTTATTATTATTTCTAAATCACTCTTATTCACTTATTCACTTGATTATTTCTAAATCACTATTATTCACTTAATAATCGAAAATAAAATAGTCTTACCTTAAGTGAAGGGTGTATCCCATGTGCTCTGGGGTTCCTTCGTCAATTTGATTGTAGATCCTGGCGGTGGCGGTGTGGCAGCTTCCGTGTTATTCCTCCTTCGTTGATGTGCACTCAAGCCCAAAGAAAAACACTTTCACTTAAAGTCCAGCGTAATTGTTCACGATATTTGCTCGCGTCAATTCACTTTACAAACCACTTTGCTACGCGCCTAATATCCTACCGACTGATAGCCAGTTATGTACTCATTTGGTTATGTTCGGTTTTTAAAAAAATACTCGACTGCGCCACTTGAATCACTGATCAAGAATGAATTAATTTTATTCGCTTTTCTTACAACGAACCTATCGACTATTCTAAACTGTTTATGCTACAAAACCTAACCATGGGAATGGAATTAACAGCACAGCAAAACCTCGTTATGATTCTCCCGTTCTCGCGTCGCCTGATCTGAATGGTGTCTCCTGTAGCAAATGTTTGTTGATAAAATTGTCACGGTCGCTGTGGCGTTCCCACGAACTTTAATGGATGGATGTTTGCAACTGTTGTTGATGCTGATAAAGGTTTGGTTATAACTTATATATATATATGTATATATGAATGTTTGTTTGTTAGTGACGCTAAAATTCGAGAACGGCTGAACCAATCTTGACGGTGTCTTCGGATGATTTGTTCCTCTTTGTTGTCCAACAAAGGTTCAGAGAACCCGTAACGTGGGTAGATCACCTTTTTGTGGTGCGTTACGGGGTATCAGATCTACCACCGAACCCTAGTCCGAATCAATTCAAACTAGGGAACATGTTTGTTTTTTGTAGTCAAAGGAACATATCTTAGTCCTTATTACATTTTATGTCTTATTAAGAGTGACAATACTCGTTTTGTGCCCCGATTGTGCGAGGATGAGCTTGGAATAAGTAAAACATGATAAGTCTTCATTTATGTGAATTCTTATTGTCTATTTTATGTTCTATAGTTTGAATTGGTTATGACTAGGGTTCTGATGCATGGTCAGTATCGGAGTCATAGTTTGTTTTCTTTGCAATGAATCTAATTTTGACTGATAAAGGGGCGCGCCTTTGAAGAGTGCTCTCACTCCTCAAAGGGTTTAAGCAGCGGAAACTTTCAATAAAATTCGATTCATTGCCAACAAAACAAACAATGACAACTGTAACAACACCGAATACTTCATCATTTTTCAATAGTGATGAGGTAACTCGACATGCACTACACAAAGGACACGGGATATACTACAATAGAACAAAGTACTGGTCGCAGTGGTTTATGTCCCGAACAAAGGAAAAAAAAAAAAGGTTCAGAGAAAAAGGAAAGTTGGGAAATTTTCCAAATTGTGATTTTGATGGAAGTATCATAATATGCTAGACAGGAAGACCATCTTTCGATTTATAAGAAGGAACCGTTGGAAACTTTTACAAAGACTTTGTAATTAAAAAAAAAGAACAAGAGAGGAGAGAATCAATGATTGTTACTCTGGACCCTTTGAAAAGATATACAAAAAAATGATAATGCACTTGAGCCGCTTATTTCGCATTTTTTTACGGGGTTGTCGGAATTTGACGTTGTTTGTGGAAAAAATACTGGGTTTTCGATATCGACGCGAGTAGATACCGATCGCCTTAATTTGATCAAAATGCTCAAACCTAACTTTTCATACTTTTTACGAAGTTTTTGTAAATTACGGATTTTTACGCGGATTAAGGAATTTACTCGGTTTTGTAGTAGTTTTTTTTTCATCGCACTCATTCCTGTGTAGAACGTAACTTCAGTGTTAACGATTTAAGGGGTCTGCACATTAGACCGGGCCGTGTCCGGGCCGGAGCCAGAAAGCTTTTAATTCACGGCCGGTATATTTTGTACACTTCACACTGTACCGGGGCTGTTTCGGGATTCTATATTGCAGATTGAACGCACACATCAATAGAGCTCAGTTATTTTTTGTTTTTCTGTATATATCAATAATCCCTTTTAGTCGAAAAGTCGGTAATAATTGTTTGTAATGCCTGTGGCAATATTTGCAAATTCCTCCGCCAGATTTGTTAGAAGATGAATACCACTTGATACACTTGTCGATAAAGTCGATAAGTCTTAAAAAATCAGCCTCACAAACCAATTTGTGGAAAAACTGTACTGATTTTTCATGAAGCATTTCCCAGATACCCGTAATATGACGTTGACTTTGTTTTGAAAACCAAATAACAATGCAACCTGTGGGTCGCGTATTTGTTGAAATTGTTTACGGGAAACAAGAAGTGCCATAAAATTTCCCCTAAATTTATTACAATTACAGGCCAATATTTTAATGGATACTCGCAATATAAGCCATGATCTTCATGTTATTTTTTTGGATATTATATATGATTGATCGAGTCTGGATGCAATTCCTTTAAATATTATCGGGGACTGAAACTCATTTTTTTCAAATCACTAATTATCTGCTCTTGATAATCAAGGGACCATTCTTGAACCCTGTAGATTTTTCTGTCAAACTCTACGATACACATAAAATTTCAAAAATATGCATGAGAAAAACATTAACGAAAGGGTAGGACGGTCTGATGTTTTTTAAAAATGAGTCAATATGGTTTATTAACAGGCCCCAAATAGAATACCCTACAGCCGCTTTTTTCTTTTCAAATTTTGTGTTAAACTTGAGAAGCCATTTTTAGAACTCATTATTTCACAATTCACGTGAAGCTCAGGCGTAAGTTTCTGGCGATCAGAAATGTCAATAAAATTCGTTTGTGACTGAAAAAGTAAAAACAAAGACGAATGCTTAGATCAAGGAACAGATGAATGATAATACCTATCCCAACTATAAACAAAATTCATCATTATCAGAATTCCAAATCCGAATGATTACCTATAAGAGCAGGAGTTCCTCAGGGCAGCATTCTTGTGGCAATATTTGATAATATATTCGGTAAGCACCCCCTGTATTATCTTTGTTCGCTGACGACAAAGGCATTGTTGATTAGGAAGAAGCCATCGTGTTATTTGCAGCCGATTGCAAAACAAAAAAGTTTAGATATTATCACTTCTGATTTTCAACAATGAAAGACTTCTTCCAACGCTTCCCAAATTTCAAGTATAGTTTTTCCTTTTCCAGCTAATTTCTTGAAAACTTGTAGTAATCACATAGATACTATGAACGGAGTTCCAAGTTCATGGTCAAATCCAGGGCTGTCATAATCAATAAAAAATTTCATGCAATGTTGATTGAAATACACCTGATAATCTCATCGGCTGAGGAATCGACGATTGAGATTTCTTCAAATTGTCATCGATTTTTTCGACACTGTTTTGGTCATCGCAATAACAAGCACGTTTATTGATATTATTACTATTTTTTAGGCAAACCATTATATGCATTTTTCATTCTATCGATGACATATGGCTTGGCTTATTTCATATAAACAAGTTAGAAATTTAGGAATCAAAATCCATGAGAAAAAATCATATGGCTGCGAGATGGCTCAAGAATGACAAGAAACCTCATGATGGTTCGTTTCTTCCCGTGATAGTGAAATGGACAGTTTGTTTCATTGTCGCATGACAGCCGTGAGATTTACCAGAGCTGGTCAAGTCAATTGAAATACCTTGGGATGATAATTCAACAGAAATTAACTTATTTCAATCACCTTAAATGTATTAAAGCTGTATGAAATAAATATACAGAATATTAATAATTATAATGCACAGCAAATCCGTTTAAATTAAGAATCAACTTCTAAAATTTAACCCTTATGTGTTCGGGTACCCACCGAATTCAAATGGTTATAACTCCTCCAATTAGGGACCGATTTTTATTCTTTTGCACCGTTAGATTCAAAAACAAATTGGCTCTTAGGACATAATCAGCAATGACCGTCTGAATTCATCTGGTTCCCGTAAATCCGGGTTACCGGGGCTGTGGTCCGGTACGGAGGCACTATTTGAAAACTCCTATTAAATTTCCGGGAATGGAAGCCAAAATCTTTGGTATAATTCCTAGAAACTATTTTAATTCCATTGTGGGCCACTTGCCGACAATTTTCCTGCAGCGGCCATTCTTTAACAGGTTCTCGTGGGGCCTAGAGTGGCCATGAACATATTTCAAAAGAAACCCTGGCAATATGAGCATCAAAATTGATGAAATTTCTCCAGTAGGATATTTCTCAACGTTTTGAGGCCATCTGATGATTTGTCCTCGGACCTTTTTCTCCGGAACAGGTTTTCTTTTGGCTTCAACTGGCCATGTTCATGGTTTGAAGGAAACTCTGGCAATATGGGCTTTAAAATTCCTGAAATTTAACCAGAAAACTATTTCACAACGTTGTGTGGCCATCTGATAATTTGTCCTCGGATCGGTCATCTCAAAACAGGTTCCCGTGAGGCCTCGAGTGGCCATCAACAAAACTGGCCACAAAACGTTGAGAAATATCCTATATTTCATGAATTTTGATAACCACATTGTCAAGGTTTCCTTCAAAAATGTTCATGACCACTCGAGACCCCACGGGGACCTGTTCCGGATTCACAAGTCCAAGGATAAATTATCAGATGGCCACTAAACGTTGAGAAATATCCTACTGGAGAAATTTCATGAATTTTGATAGCAATATTGCCAGGGTTTTCTACTGAAAATGTTTATGGCCACTCGAGGCCTCACAGGAACCTGTTCCGGATTGACTGGTCCGAGGACAAATCATCAGATAGCCTCAAAACGGTGAGAAATATCCTACTGGAGAAATTTCATTAATTTTGATACCCATATTGCCAGGGGTTTCTACTAAAAATGTTCATGGCGACTCGAGGCCCCACGGGAACCTGTTCCGGATTGACCGGTCCGATGACAAATTATCAGATAGCCAAAAGGTTGAGAAGTAGCCTTCTGGAGAAATTTCATGAATGTTGATACCCATATTGCCCGGCTTTCTTTTGAAATATGTTCATGGCCACTCTAGGCCCCACGAGAACCAGTTACAGAATGACCGTTCCAGGAACAAGTTGGCATATGGCCCACAATAGGATAAAAATACTTTCTAGGAATTATTCCAACATTCTGACAAACATTCCTGCCAATTCAATAGATGTTCCGATATTGTGACTCTGTACCGGAACACAGATGCACAGATGCATTCAAATGATCATTGCTGGTAATATCCCTAAACCGAATGAGTTTTGGAACCGAACGGTGCCAAAAGAATAAAAATCGGTCAATAAAAGCCAGAGTTATAATCATTTGAATTTGGTGGGTATCCGGGTACCCTGTCGATCAGATAAGGGTGAAATAAATTTCTAGATCGGCAGGTTGTTGCCTAGCAAGAAAAAGACACTTTAAGGGATTCAGAACAAAATTATGGAAATTATTTTAAGGCAGCCTCCCTGGAACATTATTGTTAAGGTACCCTGAATTTCGAATATTGGGACTTTAAAACAAATTAAAAAAAAAAAGTTTAATAATTTCAGGCAAAAAATCATAGTTCGATAAGATTTAGTCATAGTTTTTAGTTTCTACATTATGAATGAAATCCATGTTTAGAAAATTTGTTAATATGTTCTGAACCGCTAATGCAAGAACAATGTAAAAACACTTAAAATTATCTTAATAAATAAGGTTCATAGGTAATTTGTGATCTGTATCTGTATCATACACTTTTAATCGTTAAAGTCACGGCTAAGCACATTTGAATCGTTAATTTGATAAAAATGCCGTATTAATAGAAATATTTCCTTAAAATTTTGTTGTCTATATGGTTGTGTACTTATAGTTGCACTATCAGTAAGCATTTTGTCTATTATCAAAACATAAATTACATTTTGCATCGTTAACTTGTTCTACCACTTACCATGCTATGTTTTATAAGGTGTATGCCCTTTGCCACTGGTAGGAAAAAAAAATGGTGGATTTACCGCAATTATACGAACAATAATTATGAAATACTGCAACTAAGGAATACCTTTTCCTATTCATGGCGGAGCGTTTTGAGTAAAAAAGTAAATTCAATTGGAAAATGAATGTGTTTCTCGAAAAAAAAAACCAAGGACAATTGTAACTAATTTATTTATTGATTTTCTGCGAGTGTAGTTTATTTGGTTTAAAATAAATAGAATAAATTAGCTCTCACACTATTGGGCCACTTTCCCTAAATAAAGTTTGAAAACAGAATAAGTCCTAGTGTTTCACGTAGACAGCCTTGATCGAGTCTTCTGAAAACATGAATAAATTAGTTTGGTCGAATCTATGAAGTATATTCTTTAAAAAATGTGTTCCCGACAATGACAATTTGCGATTACTAAGCTTATCATTTTAAATACAACAAATTTAAAACGCAAACCAAATTAGCTCGAAACACCAAACTACTATTCTACTCTCTATCAATACGTATTATTCGCGCTTGTTGAGCGATGCGCTCACAACTACATATAAATCAAAGCACATGCTGCCAGCCGTGCTGAGACCGAGCCGTCAAAAATATCGTTGCCAAGAAATATTATTTACCAGCCCGGTCGAACACTGGTAAGACCACGACCACGGCCCGGTGGGTTAATGTGAACGGTTGCATACAGCACTCATACAATGAATTCGTAGCATAACTCGGCCGTCATCCGACCGGGCTTCGGCCCGGCCTAATGTGAATAGCCCTTTATAGTGTGTAGATGCACGTATAAACTGGAACGTTTATGTTGCTGACACCTCGCAGCGAGATTTAAATTCTCGATCAACAATAGAATAGCGCCTATCAACATTTGTAAACAAACATTTCTTAGTCTTTTTTCTCTTAAGCCACCCACGCAAATCAATACCATAATCGTGTAGGGAAATGTTTCTCTACAAGATGATGATATAGATTTGCGTGTGTAGCCTATGGCTTGCGAGAAAAAAGGCTGTAGTGTATGTTTACAAATGTTGATACGCCCTATTCTATTGTTGGTCAAGAATTGGAGTGAAGGGCAATGGAAAGTGAAGATATTAGTTTATGTCTTCTGTGTTGAACTGACAGATGTGTAATTACGTTTTAAGTTATATTAGTATCGTTCGCCGTGTGATTGATAGTGCATCAGGAAAACAACGATATTACTAGAAATTTAAAGACACTAATTAAATTGCGATTTCAGTTCCTTTCAATTAGTATTGTTGTACAATGCTTCCAACTAGACAGAATAATATCGGTCGGCTGCTAGCTCAGCACACTCTCGAATGAGCCAAAGTTAAGATCAGCGTGCAACTCAAAATTAGCTGTATCCACAACGGATCTCACGGGCTCGAATTATGGTGAGCTAAGAAGAAAGAGCAACTCAAAATACAAGTGATAGAGTTAGAAAGAAGCGTAATTGGCAAGTATCAGAAAGATCTGGTAACAATCGTGCCCAACATAACCTTATAAATCGATTACGAAGGCAAGCCCACATTCCACAAAATCTTCAACGTACCTCCTTTGGTTGATGACTATGCGAATATATCAGTCGCCATTGGATCAATGAGCGTAGTTTGTTATAATTGTAATGCATTGAAGTTCCCAAATGAAACACCAGAGCCTTTGCGCTCATTGGTGTCTGGATAAGGAAGTGGTTCTAAACATTTTCTGCAGAGTTATGATGGTTGTTTTCAAATGACATCGTCTGGCGCAACACACATAATACTATTTAGAAGTAATATTGGACATTGAACCTTACAGAGATTAAAAATTAGTAAATTATGAAACTGTGAATCCGTCTACGTTACACGTCAAATTTACCAAAAGGCGAATTCAATGTTACCACCGACGGACGCAGACCATAAATTTCTACAGATTTATTTTAAAGGATATTCACTCAGCAACATTATTTCACCATGAAGCGGGACATTGTACAACAATTGCAAGCAATGTTTAATGAGCCCAATGGATTGATTCAAATGTTCTAGACTACTCTAGATCGAATGCCGTCTAACAACCATAAGCTTGCGATTCGAGCTAATACCCTCTCCAATTTTCCAATAAGTAGTTTAATTGTAAGCAGGACAACGTCTGCCGGGTCAACTAGTAAAGTATATGTATAACGTTGACATATGCTTCATTAGTATTAGAATAAGGGATAGAAATCTAAACACTGCAAATAAAAACCACTTACAAATGACGTACATTACAATCACCATGAGGCTCTAGGAGTAGACAGCAATTTTTGCTAGAACAAAGTTGTTAAGAGAAAGTATTGATAGTTCCGTTAGCTCACGGCAGGCGGTAAAAATTGAATAGAAGTAGATTGAAATTGAGCGGAGGGCATAGATCATTGCACGATGGCGTCATCAATGCAGTTTTGACAGTTCAGGGAGCTTGTTTACGCGGAGAAAATTTTCGGCAAGATCGGTTTGTGACTTTGTGCTCTAAATTGATTTCGTTTGAAGTAAAACAGACGCCAGTGCTTAATTTTACATTATTTCTTCAATTTTATCATACAGAATACGGAAAAAGCCAATGCAAAATTTTGATGGCACTGTTCAAATTCGAACTACTAGTAAACAAGCTCCCTGAACTGTCAAAAAAGTGAGGTTAATACATTCCGTGCAATGATCTATTGTGAAGTAGTATTGTGCCTGTTTCGAAATACTACCTCACAATGCCCTCCGCTCAATTTCAATCTACTTTATAGTCACTAGATTCATAGTCTGGCGGATACAACGACGGGAGCCAATTTGAACTGTCACTTGGCGGAGCCAATCGAGCATATCTCGAGTAATTCATGTTCATGGCCTAAAAGCCATTTGTAAATAATGACTTTAAATATCGATTTCTCTTGAATCTAAAATCACTCTCTTGAAACAAAAGCAGCATTTGGTTGAAGAATGTTAGTTCTACCATATGGAGTAGTAGGATATAGTGGGATTCTCGTGATTCGTGAGAAATCAACGTTTAAAGTCATCGTTCAGAAATGGCTTTTAGGCCCTTAACATGAATTACTCGAGATATGCTCGATTGGCTCCGCCAACTGACAGTTCAAATTGCCTCCCGTCGTTGTATCCGCCAGACTATGAATTTAGTGACTATAATCTACTTCTATTCAATTTTCACCGCCTGCCGTGAGCTAACGGAACTATCAATACTTTCTCTTAACAACTTTGATCTAGCAAAAATTGCTGTCTACTCCTTGAGCCTCATGGTGATGAGAAATTATTTCCTTCTCAAAAGAACATTACATGAATGGCTTGCTGAAATCAGGAAACTGTAGGTTTTGCGGTTTTGTTAGCAATTCCTTTAAAGTTTCAAATGAATGTTGGCATTCACTAGACCAACAAAATGCTACATTTTTCCTCAACAATTTACTGAGAGGTGCTGCTGTGTTTGCAAAATTTGTGATGAATTTTCTGTAATAATTGCAAAATGCGATGAATCATCGAACATCATCTGCATTATTGCATACCGGATATTTAGTTATTACTTCAAATTTCGTTCGATGATTCGTAATGCCCTTATCTGATATGTTGTGACCCAGATAAGTCACTTCATTTTTGAAAAAAAAATATATTTGGTGGGGTTTAATTTAAGATTATACTTACGTAACCTATCAAATACCTTACGCAAGTTTGCCAAATGATGATCAATGGAACATCCAATGACAATAATGTCATCAATGTATAAAAATTCAGCTTCAGGGGTGAGGCCAGACAAAGCGATGGTCATCATCCTTTGGAAGCTGTTTCCAAATGAAAGCCCTGTAAATTTTTTCGATTCATTTTCCAAAGGAATTTACAAAAATCCAAACATCAAGTCTAGAGTTGAAAAAAATTTAGCCCTGCCAAGTTGGTCAAGGATTTCATCGATGCGGGGTAGTTTAAAATCCACCGCTAACCGCCATTTTTTCTCAGTATTGGTTCCCTTCTTAGGAATTAACAAAATCGGCGAATTATATGAAGACATAGATGGTTTCATTATTCCATCTTTCAATAACTTGTTTACTTCGCTTGTCACAATTGACTTTTGACTATGCGGAATACGATAAGGCTTGATAAATACAGGTGCATTATCTGTAGGAGTAATTTTTTGCTCCTTTTAAATTATAAATTTATTTTTGTTTCTTGATTATTTACCCCTGAAATCAATCTTTCAACTCCAGCCTTAGTCGACATTTTATTTGCCACTGCAGCTGGGATGTCTTGCTGTAAATAAAGCTTATTCAGCTCATCTGTTAATTTTTCGACATCATTACAGAAGGTTTCCAGAGATCCCTTATGTTTCAAATTTTTCAGCTTTGCCATTACAACTTCTGGTGTCTGATGCCCTTTGTATATATCTTTAATTTTGTTTATGGGTTTTCACCCACCTCTGCCACAATTGCCTGTCTGTATTTTCCAGCAAGACGCGCCTTCAAAAATTTAAAAAGTACTGCTCTTTGATCCTCAGGCGTATCTATTTATTTATTTATTTACTAGTCTTCGAAGATATCGTACAGACAGATACTAATAACTAATTCTACTCCTAAATATTGACTTAGACGTATTAAAATTAAATTGGTCAAAAACTTCGTTAAAAAGACGGCAACAGACATCAAGCGGATTGTTTTGTCCAATGTGAGTACGGTGAACAGGAATACGGAGAAAATCAGCGCGTCGAGTTATCCAAGCTGGGACGTTGATGTTAATGTTACTCAACAGTGCCGGGCAGTCTATGTTGTTATTAATGATGTCAAATATAAACAGGCGTTGCAAAAGTACTCTCCTACTAGACAGAGTCGGCAGGTCTATCAAATTACAGCGATGCTCGTAGGGTGGCAGCCGAATAGGGTCATTCCACGGCAGCCGACGAAGCACGAATCGAAGGAAGTTGCGTTGAATTCGCTCAATTCGATTTATTTGAGTGGCATGGAATGGTGCCCATATAAGCACACCATATTCCAGAACGCTGCGTACCAGCGCGCAATAGAGTGTCTTCAAACAATATACATCTTCGAACTGCTGTGTGTTACGTTTGATAAATCCAAGCATGTATCCTCATATAAAAAGTTAGCTGAATCAACGAAAGCTTCGGTTTTTTTCCGGTGTCCCATCAAAAATTCCGACAACCGATGCAGCCTGCTTTAAATCGAATGCCATTTTTCTTTTGAATTTATTGCAAAGATTATTTAGAACAATTATAGTTTTAACTAGGGTCTTGCACCTTAATAAATGAGGTTGATCCAACCTTCCATCTATGAATGTTTTTATTTCACCATATGTTTGCCTAGCTGCTGTTACGATAAAACTATGAGTTTTTTTCGTCCGTATCAGTTATTAGATCGATTATTCTGTTGTCTTACTCTGAAAAAAAAAAGTGTCTTATTCTGATTTAACCTTGTAAGAGCAAACTTACCGGTCCGGTATTAAACTCATTTTAGCAGCGCAGCACCATTACCTCACACCACACCGAGCGCTGCTAAACGCGCTATTAAAATAGAAGCGAGGCTCTCCGAAAGCATCGGGTGCTCAAATATAGCAGCGCGATAGAAGCGCTGGCAGCGGTTTTTATATGGTGAAAAGTGTCAGTCAGTGGTTTGTTTTTATTGTTTTTATTGGCGGTCAGCAGTATTATTCGCAGGTAAGTCTAATTAATTCAACGCTTTGTTAATTTTTCGAGAACCACCGATGTATTCAGCCAAATGCCAAAAGAAAACAATGAAAAGCTGTATGTCTCGAAAAATTGATCCAGTTTTCTAACTTTAGATATGAGATTCCATATCTATCGAAAATTAATTGTCTGAACACCTCCTCCGATCAAAATCATTGAACTATAATGTCATATTGCCGGGTTTGATAAATATTATTTAAGTTTGGAATATTCCAGAGTTCGAACAAAGCAGCTTTAAGTCACAACGATCTCATGTTTCATTTCATCTTAACATGGTTCGTGAAAATGTATTCTTATTTCCGAACACAACTCAGTAGATCAATTTTCTCGAATTATGTTTTGATTTTTAACGAAAACACTGCTTAAGAATCGGTCATCTTACTTATTTTTCTCACCGTCTTATTGTTGAATGCACGATAATAACAGTTCGTATGAAGATTTAACAGCATTTAGCCCTTGATTTAGCCCATCTGCCCCTTAGAATCTAATCATCTACTAATCAGTTTCATATTTTGCAGAACATGAGTGTAACCAAAACTCGAGGAAAAAAATGGGCAGTCGAGGAGGATGAGGCCCTTTGCACCGCATGGTTGAATGTGTCCCAAGACGGAGCAACTGGCATAAACCAGAAGATGGACACATTATACAGCCGTATTTATGAATTGTTTGTGGAAACGTGCACGGTTAACAATTCTATCTACAATCCAGGGCTTCGAGCACCGAGTGGATTGAAAGCCAGATGGTTGATAATAAGTAAAGCATGGTTGTTTTCTATAAGTGGACTGTAATCTTTACGCGAATTCGGAATCCGTAGTTTTCCTTTTCAGGAGAGAAAAAAACGCGACTCGTCTTCTCGATAGAGTGAACATTATAAAACTTTTATTATCGTATGTGTCTGTCGTACAAAGGTGTGTAGAGGATAGGTAAAACAAAGTTTTGCTTGTGGAATATATGTGTGTCTATACAGTTGTTGTTTTTGTAGAGAGATGGGGATGCTCAAGCTATCGAACATAGTCCCCGGCGTTGAAATATGGATTTAAATTATCCTCGTCTAACGGCAGCAAGCAAACCTCCGTTACTGCCCGCTTGAACTCTGTTCCATTCGCAGTTCTTATCGTAACGACGCGCGTCACGCCGTCATCTCCAGAGTGGGTTGCAGCAATCCATCCTAATGGCCATTGTAGTGGTGGGGTATTCTTATCCACGAGCAGGACTAGAGAACCTTGGGATATCTTCTTCACGTTTAGCCATTTAACTAGATTCTGGAGCTCCGGTAAATACTCCGCTGTCCACCGTTTCCAAAAGTGCTGGACCATAGTTTGCACCAACTGCCATCTTGAGAGACTACTCTGCTTCAAATTCACGTACGATGGTTCGACAACGGCTTGCATCTCACGGCCAATCAAAAAGTGCGCTGGTGTTATAGCTGTGTAACCATTTGGGTCATCTGAGCAAGGTGTCAAGGGCCGTGAATTAAGGACCGCTTCAATTTGTGTTAGCGTGGTGTACAATTCCTCATAGGAGAGCCTTTGGTTGCCGACAATTCGAGTTAGGTGATGCTTAACCTGCTTTACACCGGCCTCCCAAATGCCTCCGAAGTGAGGACTCCGAGGTGGTATGACGACCATTCGATCCCTTTACCGGTACAGTAGTTCGTGATTATTCCGGTGGCACACTGATTGCGAAACAGCAGCCACAGTTCGTGAAGTTCAGTTTTGGCCCCGACAAAATTTGTCGCATTGTCCGAACGCATAGTTTTCGGGTATCCACGTCGACTCGTGAACCGTCGCAGGGCCGCTAGAAAGGCATCTGTCGTCAGATCAGAAACTAATTCAAGGTGTATGGCACGGGTCTGCATACACACAAACAAACTCACGTAGGCCTTCGTAATGAACGGCTTACGCGCAGTAGTCGACGACTTCACGCAGAACGGTCCGGCATAATCGACACCGGTATTTGAAAAAGCAGGAGCAGGTCGGATACGATAGGACGGCAGATCGCCCATCATTTGTGTCGTCTTCAGCGGGTTGGCTTTGAAACACGTTACGCAGTTCCGAATCACCTTACGAATCGTGGTTTTTACATTTAGAGGCCAGAATCGTTGCCGAACGATGGCAAGCAGACCTTTCTGCCCGATATGCAAGTTTTCCAAGTGCAGGTATCGTACAAGTGCTTCGGTGATCGGATGCTTTGCTGGGAGTAACATTTGGTGACGGCTGTCATAGGGAATGAAGGCTCGTTTGATACGTCCTCCAACTCGTAAAACGCCATCCTCGGGATCCAAGAACGCCTTCAACCCGATTAGTCGATGCTTCGCTTCAGCACCGTCCACCAATGCAGCAATTTCGAATTGAAACGATTCGCATTGAACCAACCGTACTACCAGCAGTGTCGCCTTCTCGATCTCTTGAGCAGTGAGTAGTCCCTTCACCACCTCTTTCTTGTTGGACCTGATGTAGTCCACAAAGCGCACTAAGTAGGCCATGTAGCGCACAACCTTGATGAAGCTGCTCACCTTGTCAAAAATCGGCATTCGTTCAATAGGCGCAGACAAAGCCAGTACAACACCAGTTCGCATTTCTGGAAGTTCTTCATTCGACATTTCATCTTCTTTCGTCTCGACGAAAGCACAGTTAAGCGAGGGTGGGCCATTCCACCACATCTTCGATCCCACCAGCTTTTTCGGTTGCTCTCCGCGGGATATCAAGTCGGCTGGATTTTCGTTCGTGGGAGTGTATCGCCAGCTACTGGTTCGGGTTAGCTTCTGAATTTCACTTACACGATTCGAAACATAGGTAAGCAACTCTTGAGGACGTTTTTTATCCAGGCCAATACAATTTTTGAGTCGCTCCAGAGGTGAATCGACTCGAAATTC
>JASCZW010015031.1:0-21494 GCA_034211315.2 Aedes japonicus
AACAACACAGTTCAAAACACATCCTGAGTCTGTTGAGGCTAGTGGGTCTTCCAAGCTTCATAGCGGCAAGTACTCTATCAGTACCTGACGTACCTCCTATCTTCAGTACACCCATTGGCACTCCGGCTTAGCAGTGTTCGATATAGTATCAAAACGTTGAGGAAATCAACGGCCTCTTGCCGTTTCCGCTATTGATGCTACATCGGCGTCTTCCACAGTTATGTTATCGAGGAGTTGCTCCTGTTGCTGTCCGCTCGATTCAATCTGCGTGTTCTTCAGCCAGCGGCGGAGTTAACCATGGATCGCCATCGCCAGCCAGGTGCCACCAGTGGCGTACATACTATCGATCGATCGCTCCATGATCAGCTAATTGACTGAGTAGTCCGCAATTGTATCGATATCGATGATCAGCACATACATGCATCGCTCGGTTACCTCTGATTCAATACCTGCTAGCAAACAAATACTGGCCTGGTACATCACGTTAACAAATGAGTCAGAACGAAAACGAAAATCAACTACATTCCCAGACGCTAATTCGCTGCAACAACGATATCATGTACCCATCAGAGAGTGAAAATACCGCTATTCATCAAACTTCTCTCAAATCATACAAAACCGATACGACTAATACAAAAAATCGATCCTTCATTGTATTATGTTTAAACTTGAACATATCGACTGATTCTCCATGAATTTTCGACCCTGTATCGAATGCCTTCATTAGTCTGCAGATCGCATTTCTGGAGGATTTCGGAGCCCAAATTTTTCGCAGTTACCCACAGTCTTCACTTCATGATTGCTCCAGTAACGTTCGAGGTCGAGCTGGCGACTTGCGATTTTCAACGAAATTTTTCAGATTGAGGTTTTGAAATATCACGTCAGTTAGTGAGGTGCATTCATGTTTCCATAGCGTTGCCACAGATCGATAGGATTTCCGCATTTAGCCTGGTAGTGCAAAAATTGTTGACTTCAAACCACAAGGAACATACTGTTTTCGTCATTAAATTGTATCTGACTTTCCATTCCACTTGAATATATCAAGTCCTTCCCAACGACGGCAGTGTGAAGGGAAGGGTTTCATTCTCCCAGCCATCGTCCACTGTGCATGTATATACAAAGTGCACAGGATTTGCCTTCTGTGTTGCTCGTTTCTGCTGAGATTTTCTGTTTTCTGTAGTCTTCAGGCCTCTGAGCGTTGACGCTGATATACTGTTCCACATAAATGCCAAATCATGCATTGACATTGATTTGTTCTTCATGATTAGAGATACATTGAGAATCAATTTGTACTCATCCAAAAATAGTGTTCCCGCAGTAAATGATAGTTTTAATACTGCATGATGAATTTCCACATCTCGCTGCCACTCTTCGCATAGACACTTTCACATCCCACTTCCTTTTTCACATGATGAACGCAGAATTATAAACAAAAAGAGCTGACAGTCAAACGCACAGCATGCAGTGTCTGAAAAAGATAAAAATCCTCATCAAGGTACAACGTTAATGCAGCGTGATAGCTTATATTTCCGATACACATCGATTGCCTGTTAAGTCACCCACTGCCAGCCTGTCGCTCATTCAAACTCGGTGCAGCTTGAAAAAATACCTTGAGTAAATACCAAACTCACTTTGGGTTGATGATCATTGATTTCATGTACATTTCAATCATTTCATCAAATTTGAGAGCAACAAATTTACCTGTTCAAAACAAGCTGAGCGCTTCACTGGAGCCAACCTTCCAGATCATCTAGCAGCACCGATCAGTGTTTGATTAGCACTGGAAAGTTCAATACATGAAATTAGTTCAAAATCATTAAGTAACGTCAGAACTCTAAATCTATTACTGTTCATTAGAGCTGAAAATAAGGTAGCATACTTTGGGCCAATACATAATTTCGATTTAAATCGTTTGCCGATGACAGGCATTTCCGAAAATTCGTGTTATAATTATATTCTTGTGCACCAATTATCATAGGAGGGCTGCATTTTGAAACCAAAGTAATATCCATAGTTCGTCAGTTTGATCAAAACCACTTTACATTGAGGGTATTCCAAGCCACATGTAGCAAGATAAGATTCTACAAATTAACAAATCCACACTAAACAAATGCACATTACAGCTTTATGCCGCCACGTTGTTGCAAATTGTAGGCATTCAACGGATTCAGAACAAGTCTTCTGAAAATGCTTGAAGCTGAATTATTATTGTATTTCAAACGTTGAATTTAGTTCAACAAAATAACTATATTTTAGATAAACATTGTAAATCTTCACGATCAATTTCGTAGGATAAGAACTAGTTTAAGAAATCAACTGTAATTCTGACACGCAGTGTACAATTTGCCTGAATAGACAAAGTACATTAACAATTAGATATTAATGATAGTTGAAGATGATGAGAGGATCACCAGGATAATATATAATTGTAAAGAATGTGAAACTTAATACAGCATTTAAAACGCTGACTTAAACACCTGCGTAGAGTGTTTATTTTGATGACCCGCGACATCGGGGGATGACTGCGTTTTGTTATGCGGCGGTGTGTCACGGTCAAACAGATACAGGTTGGGCGATGGTGAAGGCATGATGATCGCGTACTTCGATTGATCGATGAATCAACACTGAATATTTTTGAATAATAATATCGTCATAGCAGCAGCATTTAGACGATTACGCCGATGCCAAATAGACGACACGACTGGTCTGCTCTGATCCATACCACATACCATGATACAATGAAAGGTATTAGCAACGTTGATGTTAAAAAGACGATAAATATATACTTAGCCATCACATATTATTAAACCACGATGAATACTATAAAATATAAACATTATAAAAACTGAGAAATATATATATTAATTTTTACGTTACGATCGAAAATTATGCAAATATTTGCAAACACAGAGTACGTGAACTGAAAGTACAAAGTTCCATCTACAAGATCTATGCAAAATTGTTTGTCCCCTTTAGGGAAACAAATCTTTTTAAATTAGGTAGTTTTGCAATTATTCTGCATAATTTTCGATCGTAGCATCAAAAATTATCACCAAAGACCGTAACAACTCGAGTTTTTTTTATGAAAATGTTTATATTTTTATATTAATCCATCTCTGTTAGTTTATTAACATTCATATCACAGACAAACAGACATAACACATCGAATATTTTTCACTACATATCATGGTCACTAACACACCTGCGCCATCTGTTGAGCACACTGTGATGGATGATAAAGCTGAACAGATGGTAGTAGTGTGTTAACGTCAAACGAAAATCGTCTATACGTACTACCTGTGGCGATATTACCAACTAAGAAACATTTGAATTGACCGTTTAATGGGTAATTGATGAAGAAACTGCAAGTGTTATGTATTTTTGTCTGTGTTAACATATTTTAATCTTCGTTTGACGTTAACACACTACCGCCACCTGTTCAGCTTTATCATCCATCACAGTGTGCTGGGTCGCCGGAGAGCAGCTTGCTTCATCTTTTTGAGACGTTTGAGATCGGCATTTTTTTTAACTCTTTATTTATTCCAAAGTTTACATTATTTTACATTCATATATTATCCTAGGTGATCCTGCTAAGTAATTAACATTTCAACCTTATATGCTATCATTAATATCTAATTGTGTTAATATTATTTTTACTTTGTCTATTCAGAATTTTTAACAGGGTTTATTTTGCCTGCGTGTCAGAATTACAGTTGATTTCTTAAACTAGTTCTTATCTACAGAAAGAATTGATCATTTCAATTGAAGATTGCAATGATTTTTGTCTAAAATTATGAATTATTTTGTTGGACATTTCTTCTAGAATCTCAACGTTTGAAATTCTATGTAATTCAATAGTACTGAACCAGGGTGGCAGCTTCAAAATCATTTTCAGAACTTTGTTCTGAATCCGTTGAAGTGCTTTTTTTCCTAGTTGCACAACAACTAGACCATATTGGCACAGCATAAAGCATGGCCGGTCTAAAAATTTGTTTGAATATTAGAAGTTTGTTCTAATTTGTAGAACATCTTATGTACTTATTACATGTGGCTTGAATGCCCTCAATGTGATCTTTAAAAGTTAATTTTTGATCCAAGATATTTTACTTGACTTGACCAAGAAATTGAACCTGCTCATAGTGACTATATGACTATTACTTGGTTTCAAAAATGCAGCTCTAGGCTTGTGTGGGAATATTATAAGTTGAGATTTGGAAGCATTAGGAGAAATCTTCCATTTTTGAAAATAATCTGTAAAAATATCCAAGCTTTTTTGTAGCCTCCTGGATATAACACGAAGACTTTTTCCTTTAGCGGAAATGCCTGTGTCATCAGCAAAGCAAGATTTGACACCCCTGAGTTAAATCAGGGAGATCTGAAGTGAAAATGTTATATAGTATTGGCCCAAGTATGCTACCTTGAGGAACACCTGCTCTAATGGGCAACTGATTAGATTTAGAGTTCTGATAATTTACTTGCAAAGTTCTATCAGTTAAGTAGTTTTGAACTAATTTCATGATATAAAGCGGAAAATTGAACTTTTGCAGTTTCGCAATCAAACTTTCATGCCAAACACTGTCGAATGCTTTTTCTATGTCTAGAAGAGCAACTCCAGTGGAGCAGCCTTCAGCTTTGTTTGAACGAATTAAATTTGTTACTCTCAAAATTTGATGCGTAGTTGAATGCCCATGGCGAAATCCAAACTGTTCATCAGCAAAAATTGAGTTTGAATTGATGTGAAGCATCATTTTACTCAAAATTATTTTTTCAAAAAGCTTACTTATTGAAGTTTGAGATAGGCATTATGCCAGGCTGGCTTAGGTGGGTCACGAACTGAACTTGACGGGAACGAACTAGTCGATAGAGTAAAGAGTGTATCGAATATAAGCTATCCACATACATTAGCGTTGTACGCATGTATTTGTGATGGTTTTTTATGCTCTGAACACTGCATGCTGTGCGTTTGACTGTCAGCTTTCTTTTGTTTACTTGTTTGTGCGGTTAAAATTCTGCGTTTTCAAAATGTCGCGTATTGAAAAGGAAGTGAAAATTAAGGTTCTGGACACATGGCTTAGTGAGAAGGGTATTACTATGCGAAAATTGGCGAAGTGGTTTGGAATTCATCATGCGAGTGTTAAAACTATCATTTATAAGTTTGGGGAACACTATTTTTTGGATGAGCTACCAGGAAGAGGCAGAAAACCCGGTTCTTCCAACCCGAAACTGGAGCAGAAAGTGGTATCTCTAATCATGAAGAACAAATCAATGTCAATGCGTGATTTGGCCAAAAAAGCAGGAACGAGTGTCGGAATGATCCAGCGTATCAAGAGGCGAAACCACCTGAAGACCTACAAGAAGCAGAAAATCTCGAAACAAAGTGCAGAACAGAAGAAACGAGCAGCAACAAGGGCCCGGAAATTGTATTCGCGTCTTTTGCAGCGTTCGGATGCATGCGTTTTGATGGACGATGAGACTTATGTAAAGGAGGACTCAAAAACCCTTCCAGGTCCACAGTACTTTACTGCCGTCGTTTGGGAGGATGTGAGCGATGCGGACAGGTCGATTCAAGTGGAGAAATTCGGTCGAAAGGTACTGGTATGGCAAGCAATATGTTCCTGTGGTTTGAAGTCAACAATTTTTTACACTACCGGAGCTATAAATGCGGAAATCTATCGATCTGAGTGTCTCCAGAAGAGATTGTTGCCTTTACATAAGAAGCATAGTACACCTCCACTGTTTTGGCCGGATTTAGCGTCGGCTCACTATGCCAAAACCACTCTCAATTGGCTTGCGGAAAAGGGTATAGATTTCGTTGAGAAAAATATCAATCCACCAAATTGCCCTCAGCTTCGACCCATCGAACGTTACTGGGCAATCGTGAAGAGGGTCTTCAAGAAGACTGGTAAGACAGCTGCGAAAATGCAGGAGTTCAAAAAAATTTGGGCTCAAGCGTCCAAAAAATGCGATGCAACACTTTTCCGGAACTTAATGAAGAGCATTCGATACAAAGTTCGAAAATTCATGAAGGAATAACTTAAATTTCATCCGGTCTTCATTATGTTCAAGTTTAACCTCGCACAATAAAGGATCAATTTTTTGTATGAATAAAATATCGGTTTTCAACATAATTTGAAAGAAAGTTTGTGGATAGCTTATTTTCGATACACTCTCTATGATAGGATGCATGATATCGTTGTTGCAGCGAGATTAGTGTCTAGAATGTAGTTGTTTTCGTTTTCGTTGCCATTCATTTGTTGGACTCTAGCAGTGATGTACGGGGGCCAGTAATTTGTTTACTTGCTGGAATTATTGAAGATCAAGAGGTAACCGGGAAACGATGCCCATGAGTTGTAATCGCCTAGGATATGATGTTGTCTAGTGGTCCTAATTGCGAGACTACTCAATTGAGCGATGCTTGTCGATAAAACTTTCGACGTTTATTCGGTCCGTAGGTATGTACACCACGCTTGGGTAAAAAGTTGCTTTAACAGCGGTGATAGCGATCCATAGTTGCTCCACCGACAAACTGGCTGAAGGATTTAACACACAAGATTGAAGACTCGAGCGGACAGCTAGCAGAACAGCTCCTCCGGTGCTTTTATAACTATTGGAAGGCGACCGATCTTAGCATCCATCGCTAAAGGCAAACTGATACTCGGCAAGAGAGCCGTTGATTCCTCCAACGTTTTGATACTATATCAACACATTTGCTAAGCCGGGTGCAATGATGCTCGCTGGATTGGCAGAGATAGGAGACACGTCAGGACAGGAAAACCGTTACTGATAGAATACTTGCCACTGTAGGCAGCTTGGAAGACCCTGCCCTCAACACTAGACTCAGGGCCGGGACGTCTTAGATGGCACGAACGAGAAGACTGTGACGGACTTTCAATAACGGCCGATGGTGCGACTGAGCTAGGTGATACAGGGCCTCCCATAGTGCTTGCTTTCGGGTTGGATGACAGCAGATATGGTTGTCTTAGAGTATGACGCAAGGGTGACACGTATGAACATGATAGAGTTAGAATGCGCCGGTAGTGTACCCTTTGAACAGCTTCGACAACAGGTCCGCGACAACTCCGATGTACGATGACGGCATGTGGCAGGACTGCGTCGAACTGAGAAGAGGTCTCCATAAATCTGTCTACGGTATGTCGCGGTACGCCTGCAAAGAAGTGTTCGCCGTGAAGTCAGCAGTCGGTGGTTTCTATAGAGGCTGAACCTTGGTGAGGAGTTTCTTCTGAAGTGACACGAATCGAAGGAGTACTGGGTTCGGGAATTCAATAGTTTTTTTCACGACTGTCTTCGAATTCTCGGAAGCAAATACTGCTTGACCATGAAGACGGATCGAAAGCTGCTGTTCGAAATTTTAGATCGCCCATTACTTTGAACGAAATAAAGTTCAAATGATTTCCATCAGTTCCCTGTTTGACCAAGGGCACAGCCTTAACGGTTTCGCTTTGCAGACTGTCTCTCGCTAACTTCTCCACTGTGTCCGCCTTCACACTGTGGTGTAATCGCGATAGGTAAATACAACAGTTGGCAGTTGGTTGTCTAATTTCACCAAGAAGCGGTTTGACAACTGGATTTTCGTTATCCTTCCGACTCCGTTTCGTTAAACGGCTATTATCAGAGGCGGGAAATTCGATTCGAGAGCTGAAATATGTGCTCACTATGCTTGGAGCTATTTCAGTTCAGCGTTAGCTGCAGATTGGTTTCTAGTCAGCTTATTTACAGCATCTCAAAGCAGGTTGGGTGAGCCAGACAAAACTTTGGCGAAATTCTTGTCGACGTTTGCACATCACAGATGAACGACATGTTCACAGAAGCCCATACAAGTAATGGCTTCCTCCCACGCTTGATAGCCTTTGCACAACAGTCGCATGCAGCGGTCATTATGAAACACACTATGTCACACAACTATAATACAAAAGCATGACGCAGTGGAAATCCCGAGCCTCAGTCAAAACCTTAATCACATATCGAAAATGGAAAAGTCAAACAATTTAACTACAGGCATACACAACCAAAGCGGTATTTCAGATTATTTCTTGAGAAATATTTAAGAAAAATGACAATGAAAGCTTGATACGCAAGTAGATAGTGCAATTATAGGAGCATAGGTAAATTTTGAAACTATTTTTCAATACTTAATATCCCTATTCCGTATTGTAAGTTTCACACACAACGTCAATGCCTTTACATAAATGTACTACAACATGGTTCTTGAAGAAAGGTAATTTTTTGTTCGCTCGATGATGTTCGGTCCCGAACCTTTAATGTATGTATTTCCTATCATTTGTGTTTATCATATCCCTATAATTTCCCGTTGAAACATTTAATCAAGCCCCTCCCCTTAAACGACTTTTCTATCCAATGCCATTTATTTTACGTCACAAAGTTAAACCAATACGTAGAAGAAAAACGCTATATAAACAATCCTTCGCACTTAGAAAAAATCGTGTAAATTTGTAAAACTAAAAGAATGCACATAGTTGGAGCGGCCTTAATGCTATAATAATCTGTTGCATGGAAAATTACACCAATCAAATTAAATTTGAAAATTAATCTATTACGATATTTGGAATGCTCTCAATAGAACATAAATAAATATACTGCAGCAAATTTTTTAGTATGTAGAGAGTGTGAGCTTTTGAGTGGAATACCTGTAACTAGAAAATAGCTGAACTACGCACATCCCTCAAGATTAACAATAAAGGTTTATGGAATTAAATGGAAATTGCTAATCTTTCTTCTCATTTTTCAGCTATATAAACAGCATTTTTGTAAGAAGAGTATATATACAACTCGGGGACGAATAACCCGAAGGGTTAGAGTCCCTCTCGAAAACAAAAGAAAAAGAAGTAGCGTATCAGTATTATTGTAACCATCGAACGAAAGAGAACGATAAAAAGTTGAAAGCATCGAGCGTTCCACACTCTAAAAAGTAATGAATATTACAAGTGATGTAATGGTGCCCGTAAAAACTTTGAGACGTAAGGCCTGTACTCAAAAAAAAATGCACCAGACAAAAGTGTTCAAAAATTTATTTTAAGTCAGATTTTCTTGTAACTCTCATAGAATAAACTAATACATATGGATTATGTTTCGGCATAATTACTTTATTCAATTTACTTTCCATCGCTGAAATGCCGTATCATTCCCTTAAGACCCCTCATTACATTTTGTGCAATGGTGGAGCCGACCCTTTTGGTCACTTTTATCCATTCTTTCTTCAACTCCAGCTCGTTTTTAAACACCTTGGACGATTTTCGAACTTTGGCCTTCGTTATGGCCCAAAATCTTTCCACCGAATGAATCCCTGGTAAATTTGGGGGGTTAGCGGTTGTTGGTATAAAAACAACGTATTGTCTCTGTACCAATCCAACGTCGATTGCGCGTAATGGCATGATGCCAGGTCCGGCCAACACAATGTCTCACCTCCGTGGGACCGCAGGAAAGGCATTAGACGCTTCTGGAGGCACTCGGTGCGGTAAATTTCGCTGTTGAAGGTACCCGTAGTGATGTACGGTTTACTCAGTTTACCACATGGGCATATGGCCTGTCAGAGCAAGTAGTTTTTGGCGATTTTGGCCACTTTCTTCTTCATTATGTCTTCCGGAACATCAAACCGTGATTTGGCAACGTAGAACTCCAGCCCCGGTATCTGCTTTACGTCTGCCGTTTAATGGTTTGCTGAACGAACCAGGCGGAACACTTTGGCTTCAGAGCCGCTTCACGAATCGAAAAGTTCGGATTACACTTGAAACAATCAAACACCTTCAGGGCCTTCTCAGGGTCAGCTGTCTTCGATTTTCTTCCACTTCCAGCACACCGCTCGGTCGTCTGGAACTCCTTAAAAGATTTTACCACCCGAGAGCCAGTTGTATGGGTGATTCCCAGTTGTTTTCCGATCCATCTCATGGTCAAAGTCGGATTTTCCATGACGACGCGCAAAATTCTCCGGCGATTTTCTTCTTGTTTCGATGACATCTCAATAACCACTGAACCGTTTGTTATAAAATTTTGCAAATGTAAACAATTTACTCAAAAAATAAAAGTTATAGCCAGATTTTCATCAATTCATCAAAAACCCACGGACAAAAAAGTTACACACGGATAAAAATAGTGCATTTTTTTCGAGTACAGGCCTTAGTCATAAATATAACTCAATTGTATGCTCTATTTGATGTAACAACTACCCTGATTTGAAACCCAAAATAGTAAATACTGTCACACTCAAAATCACGTTCCGAATACTATACTTACAACAGCTTCTAGAATTTATTTGGTAATCTTAAATCTAAATTCTTAGAGCTTACAAAATATTAGGAATTTAAAAGCCTATGTACATATGTGGAACGCAGTCGGTTCAACGCGTCACGACAAGACACACGTTCAAAATCGCCCTCTTCCGTATTTTTATTCCGTATATTTAAAAAACCTTGTAGACGAAATACGCGTAACTATCTGTCAAGAAATGTCAATAAATGTAGTTGGAATTAAATGGAAAAAAAACTATTTTTTTCTTCTCATTTCTAGTTACAGGTATTCCACTAAACAGTTCACATCTTATAGGATTAAAAAACATGCTATTTTGCTTTGTCTAATGCACATAAAGGGAAAGATAGATTTGGCAGCAGATCATGGGATATTTCATGTAAATTTACGTCAGATAACGCCTGAATCTAGTCTAGTGTATGAAAGATTGCGAACATTGTTTACACTTCCATACCGAGTTCCATACCGGACAATCTGTTGCTTTGTTCTAAAACATTTGTTTGTTGTTTTGGATTGCTCCACCTGGAATACGTGTTTGGTCATTAGCATAAAATTCTGCCGACCTACCAAAGGCAAGGTACAAAACATAGCCCATGAGGGGATATACGTAATCTCGAAATATCACAACTATAAACCTAAGATCTCTGGGTAGTTGGCGCTGGAAAGCAATTGCGTACAATTCAATCATAATACTTCCCCGATTCCTTGAAGCTTAGACGAGCGCAAGTTCGTTGATCAATTTTGAAACTTCCCCAGGTAGTCCAGAGTGAATGTTTCATGCCTTCCCCTACAGCGTCAACACCCCGGCAAGAGTCCCTTATTCTCAATTTAAACATACCCGCGGAAGGCATCGCCTATGTTATAAATCATCATCGTTCTAAATATTTGTACACCGTTCGAGTGACAAGCGGTTAGGTAAATTTCGCTTCCACCACTAGACTAACGCATTTTGGTAATGCGATTGCGAAAATAAAAAGACCACCTGGACGATGTTGACATTGTTGACCGGGTATATTTCCGCGGAGTTTGAATGCAATTTGAATCATTGGTCCAAGCGGTTTACCCGCCAGATTAGGAACTTTCCGCCTCAATTGAGCTCCGGCTAAGAAGGAAGGAGGATCAAAATCGGCAACACCGACAACAACGGCGTAACTGTGTCAATATAACAGCGATAATCTTATTCACACCTTTTTTTTAATGTTCCATCCAAGGTTCAGTGCCATTTACCAAAAGAGCAGCAACAACAGCCCAATCAAATGAAACAAGACACAAGTCGGAATAAAACATAAAACATGAGAAACACACCTGAAAACATTTACGGATTCTGAGGCGATCGAGGGCGGAGAGGAGGCGAGATCAAGAAGACTCGGTTCGCAGGGCCGATTTCGACATAAATCAGGTCCGGGTTCGGGGGGAACGTAGACCGTGTCAGACTTCCCGGGCCCACTGCCGGGGAATCGATTCTCACCATCATCGTCCATCTTAAGAGAGCAATAATAAGAAAAAAGCGACTGAATATGAATCGATCGTTGTTCTGGGGGAAGAAAACAGAAAGTTGGAACATATTGGGAAACGATGTTCGGAACAATAGTAAGAGGAAGAACTCAAGGCAGAGGTGGTGGATGAAGGGGTATTGAAGAAATTCCCTTCGTCGGTTGATCCACGGCTGAAGGCGGAAGGGGTGAAGGAGGGGGAGTTCTTCTGCTTCCAAGCTGTCTGTCTGATCTTCGCGCGCAGCGAAGTGGTTTTGTGGTAAATCGTTATAATTTGTTCCCTGTCTGCTGGGAGTTACTGTTTTCGGATGCATTCATGGCATTCAATCGGTTTTATTACCATTTTGAGTTGGAAAAAAGGGATGGTCGATGGGTATTGATTTAAGTACATTAACGCTTGGGGTGAATATATTTTGGTGATCAGTGGTCATTGCCCTAGCGCAAACTAAACAAATTGGAGTCATGCTAAGGGCTGATTTGTAAATTTCAACGCTGCGAATTTACAAAAAATAAGGTTTCTGTTTCCTGAGGAAGCCTTTGAATATTCTTTCAGTTTTGTCTCAGGTTGTTTGATCAATTTTTCAAATCAAGAAAAGTTGACAGCATTTCCAAATGAGGCATTCTTAAAGGCTGACTAAAAGTAAATTGGTACGCCCCCCGCGCGCACTAGCACGCCTCTAGTGTTGGGCATCAACAATCTTTGACAGTGGTTTGTTTACATTTCAATAGAAACCAAGTGGTGCAAGGTTGATCAAAGTAGTCGATCGCGTTCAAAAGAACGTCAAATGGAACTCGAAAGAAGAAGAAATATTGTGCACAAACACCTGGGAAATCCAGAGTGATCCGGTTCCAAGCTGGTTGAAGTTCTTAAGATGCCGAAAACAACTGTTTATCGAGTGCTCAAAACCTACAAGGAAACCCTGAGTGTGGAAAGGAATCAGCGGACCTACGAAAAAACTAGAAATATGGATCGTCTGCTGCGCAGCAACTGATAACTGAACGGCGGCTAAGCGAATTCTAAGCGAATTCTACTTTTAGAGACGAAGGATCACAAGCTGACCTATCGGGCCAACTCGGAACAGGACTTTCAAGGATACTGTGATGCGGACACTCCTACACCGGCTACGTGTTTCTACAAAGTGGAGGTGAAATTTCTTACAGCTCGAAGAAGCAGTCCACTACCGAAACCGACTGCATTCATGACACTGTCCTTTGCCACCCAAGCAGCAGCTTGGTGGAAAGGCTTCCTTCAAGAACTTTACGGTGCCGTACTTCCCGTAACGATCAACTGTGATAACATGAGCGCAATCAATCTAGCGGAGAAGGAAGGCTACTCTTCAGGAAACAAACATATACATAAATTCCATGGAAAAAAGATATACAATCTCTCTGAATTTCATAATAACTGGTAGTTTTGTTCTTTATCAAAAATTTGACCCGTTTTTTTTTTTGACATTAGGGTGACAATTTCTGCGTTAGGATGGTTCGAAAAATAAACTTTTCTTAAAAATCCATTTAAAAAAAAAATCATGACTTTAAAACCACTGATTTTAACAACTAAATACGCACATGAAAGATAATTAAGAACACTTTTTAGAAAATATATATAAAGATATCTATAATGCGATATTTATTGAGTCTTAGTGACGTTTGTCACTTGGTGGAGTGAGAAAAATCACTGCAGGTGACTCTCCTTTCGATTTTTCCAGAAGAGTCACTTCTCCAATTGAAAAACGTCATAACCCTCTCTGCGTTATCGAATACACATAAAGGGAATACTAAATTGGGCAGATATTTGTGGGACACTTCATGTACATTAATGCCAGATTACGCCTGTATCTAGCATGTTGTATGGATGATTGCAAACATTGTTGTAAGGCGCATGAAAGATTGCAAACAATGTCGTTGCTTATGCTTCCTTTGGCTTGGAATTAAACGAGGGGAAAGTACTTGTCACTGTCGAGTCGCGCAAAATTGCACATTACAGAAGTCGACTGAATCTGATCGAGTGGACAACGGAACTCAACTGTCTACTGTAAAGTTGAAAGGTTTAAAAACGTAATTGAAATATTACACCATGCAGTAATTCAGGACCCACATCACCTTAGTTGTCATTTTTGACATTCGAAGGATGAGTGTTTACTTTTTCCACTCTTGTTTTGTCAAATACATTGATGCTTTTATTATTCTGAAATCCTCATTGAAAATCTATATCAAACCTACGAGTTTGAAATTTTTTCGGCGAAAGTCATTTGTTAAAATGTGCACAGTATTGAGTTTATCTCGAAGTTTTCTGACCTTCTGGTAAAATTTCCTAATAACTTTTTCCTGAGCATCTGGCACCCCAAGTGGGAAGCTTTTCTTAATTGAGGATTATTGTTTTGAATTTTTGGTAGATTTTCTGAACTTTGGAAACTTTGATATTTTTCTGAACTTGTATATACATCTTTCCTTCACTTCTTTGAACTACTAAAAACATATTTTTTTAACATCTATACTAAGCTGCTATGCTAAACCGACGAATTGTATTTGTGTTGTAAGATATGAATGGTTGAGGATATGGTGAAAGTCTTTACTATATTTTAATATGGCGTCGTGGGCAATGTATTTTTTTTGTGGTCATATGAATGAACTATATATGAAAAGTTTTATATAGGCGGCTTCTGCAGGTATTCAATGATCATCTCTTGAATTCTAGGCAAGTTTTCTACTGATCTTTTGCGAAAAACTCTGAGATTAACTTCTGGAAAGACCTCTCCTGAACTTTTGGCATGTTTCGCCATAAACTTCTGAGCAGCCCCTCCTGAATTTCTTGGAAATTGACTCGTAAAGTTAGGAATAGTTTCTTCCAGACTTTGGGAGAAGTCTGAGAAGGGAATTTTTTTTTCAAAGCTTCCTATCCTGAATATCGAGGAAAATCGTTTTCTTCTGAACTAAATGAAGTAGGTTAGTTTCATCCTAAACTTTGAGGTAGTTTGTTCCTAAACTTCTGGAAAGTATGCCCTTGAATTTCACGAATGTATGTTCTTGAATTTCTGAGCTATTCTTCCTTGAACTAATAAGAAGTGCCCGATAAAGGGTGTCCACGATGAAATTGCCACACACAAAATTGATTCGCAAAATTCGAGTTTTCATCCGATTGCCATCAAATTTTCAGGGATTGAGAAATAACTATTAAACTTCATTTTACCATTTTACTCGTATTTTATTTACAGTCCATACGCAAATGCCCGCACCTTGGCCTTAACCCCGGCCATAAGATTCTGCACAACCTGTGAATCAACCGTTTTTCGCATGTAAACCCATACTTTCTGCAGTTCCTCGACTGTCTTCACTACCTTAGGTCGTTTAAGAAGGTGCTGCTTCATAATCGCCCAGTACTTCTCGATGGGGCGGAGCTCCGGAGTGTTGGGAGGGTTGAACATTTTCGGCACGAAATTGACCTTATTGTCCGCATACCACTTCAGCACGTCCTTGGAGTAGTGGCATGAGGCCAAATCCGACCAGAAGATTGTTGGGACGTTGTGGGCCTTCAGGAGAGGAAGCAGCCGCTTCTGGAGGCACTCTTTTATGTACACCTGTCCGTTCATCGTGTCCTGGGTCACGAAAGGTGCACTCCGCTTCCCGCACGTGCAGATGGCTTGCCAAACCAGGAATTTCTTCGCAAATTTGGACATCTTCTGAGTGCGGACATGCTCCCGGAACGCTGAACTTATCCTTGGCCGTGAAAAACAGGTTGCCGGGGATCTGTTTGAAGTCGGCCTTCACATATGTTTCGTCGTCCATGATGCAGCATTCAACTTTCGTCAGCATGTTGAGGTACAACTTCCTGGCACGGGTTTTGGCGGACTTGTTCTGCTTCTCGTCGCGATTAGGGGCCTTTTGTACCTTGAACGTTCGAAGCCCAGCCTTAGTTTTGGCCTTCTGGACAAAACTTCGGCATAGGTGCAGCTTCTTAGCCACATCCCGAACGGAGGCGTTCGGATTTCGGTTGAAGGCCCCAACTACGCGGTTGTGATTTTTGGTGTTGTACGGAATACTTTTTCCTTCACTTCTGGGCTTCCGATCGGTGGTCAACCGTTCCTCAAACCGCTTAATCACTCGCGACACCGTGGAATTCGCGATTCCCAACGTTTTAGCGATGGAACGATGCGAGAGATCCTTGTTCTCGTGATGAATGCGCAAGATTTTATCACGCACGAGCTGTTCTTTCGACTCCATTTCCGCGAGTTTTAATCACAGGACTTTAAAACTTGCAGAATGTAAATAATGCACTATGAACTAAATCCACCCAAATTTTCATCCAACGGTTAAAAAGTTAGAGCAATTTTATAGTGTGGCAATTTCATCGTGGACACCCTTTATACTTAAGTGATGCCATTTGCTGACCTTTTTGTCTGATCTTCTGGAAAGTCTTCCTGAGTGCTTTCAAGGATCCCTCCAAAATATTCGTTTCTGAATCTTCAGGGAATTCCGTAAATTTTCTAAGGAGTTCCCATGATTTTCAACAAGCTAACAGAAGTTCTTGGTAGCTTTAGCAACATACTAAAACATACTAAGACTCATAAGTCCACAGCATTGTCTGTATGTATACGAAATACTAACGAATATTGTGCTGAACTTTCTATATTTTCATAGAACTTCCGTAAAATCTTAAGTGGATCTATCGGGAAATTTAAATAATTTTAAACATGCTCAAATAAGTTTGCATTGTTTGAAAACACTACAGCACACAACGTTCGAAAAGATCTTAGTACTTTTCGGAAAATTTCGGAATAAAAATTCTAGAAAAGCTAATACGTTCATAAATTTGCCGAAAATGAATTCCATCAAATTAATCAACTACTCAAAATCCATTTATTTTAAGTTTATTATGTAATAAGCACTTTCAGGAGATGCTAGACTTCCACAGGAATCAGTCTTTAATATTCAATTTCTTTCTATTTTAGCTAATTCTCAAGTTTTAAATTTACTTTTTTCTGGGTTGTCCATTTTTTCTCTTGATTTCAAGATTTCATTTTGTTCAAGTTTTGCATCCACCAGTTTTGTCGATCCAGACCTGTAAAAACAATCATAACAAATCTATTATAACATACTTCTGTGAGGTATCATTTCCAGACGAAAAAACGCGTATACAAGCAAACTTGTCGACAGAATGTGACAGATCTATCACCCGTTTTCGAACGGTCTACTGAGTCGACCTGCTCGACAAATTTTCGTCGATCTCGACAACTGTAATAGCCAAATAAAATTGTCGAGCAAAGTGACGGTCGACTCGACTTCTATAATTAACCCCTATATTACATGTTTTCGTAATGAATATCGCAAGTAAGGTTTAATAGTGTTTTTGATCGAAAAAGATCATAAACATTCCTAGGCGTATTCAGTTGTTAAGGTCACTGTGTGTACTGGTTCAAAAATGTCCGATCCGTTCGTGAATTCGTTTCCAATAAACTGTCTGTCTGTCTGTCTGTCTGTCTGTCTGTCTGTCCGTATGTCTGTCTGTCTGTTGTCTTTTATAGACTCGGAAACTATTGAACATCGGTTCATCGACACAACTAACATCGACGTGAAAATTTGGATGCAACCGTTTTTGGGACCGGGAAAGGTTCTTATGATGATTTGAGGTGGCAGAGGGGACACTTACCACTACACCACCGACGCCGGCCATGGGAGAGTTTTTGCAGGTAGTATTTATTTCTATGGTGGTTCGAGGTGGTAATCCCTCTGAAAAGGGGGTTGTGAAACTTCTGCATAACTCAAGAACTAATCAAGCTAAATGGAATCCAATTTGGCATGTGGATGTTTTTGACGGCAAGAAATGTACCTATAGCGATTAGAGACCCCTTCCCTCTCGGGAATGGGGGCTCTCATACAAATCAAACACAAATTTCTGCATAAGTCTGGAACTAATCAGCAAAGTTGTTCCAAAGGTTAAGAGCTTTCAAAAAATGGCCCGTTTGTTTTTGAATTCCACTGCTAAGGGGCGCTAGTGTGAGCACGCAAAATTGAGTATTTTCAACTTATTCTATCTCGTCATTCGTATTAGATGGAAGGTTCTAGTCTTAGACAAAGTTATTCAAAAGGTCAAGAACATTCTAAAAGTTTAAAATTTTGTTTGGAATTCTACCGCTAAGTGGCCTAGTGAGCATGGAAAATTTAGCATTTTCAACTAGTTCTATCTCGTAATTCTTATCAGAAGAAAGTTCGAGTCTTCTGAAAAGTTGTTCAGAAGGTCAAGGGTACCCGAATAGTTTGGTTTAGAATTCCACCGCTAAGTGGCGCTAGTGAACATGCAGCATTGAGCATTGTAAATTTGTTCTATCTCGTGATTCTGATAAGATCGAATGTTATTGTCATCGGCAAAGTTATTCATAAGGTCGAAGAAATCCAGTAGGTGGACCGTTTTGTTCGGAATTCCACCGCAACGTGGCGCTATAGAAGATGCAAAATTGAATATTCTAAACTTGCTCTATCTCGTAATTCTGATTAGATAGTTAGTTCGGGCCTCGGATAGCGTAGTCTCATGTTCTACCAAACCGGAGGCGGCGGGTTCGATTCCCGACCGGTCTAGGAACTTTTTAGGTTGGAAAATTTCTCGACTTACCTGGTCATAGAGTTAAAATGTGCCTGCCACGCAATAAACAAATTCATGCATTGGTGTTGGCATAGAAAGCTCTCAATTAAGAACTGTGGAAGTGCAATTAGAACACACTAAGTTGAAGCAGGCACAGCTGGTATGAAGAACCTCAAAGCCAGGAAGAAGAAGATGTAGTTAGAGTTAGTAACTTGTGATTTAGAACTCACTGGCTTCTCATTCAAGTGTTTATACATTTTTTAGATCTGATTCACTTCATATTTAAGTGATTCAGGTTTGATTCTCTTTATATTCCTCAAATTCAAGTAATTCAGGACTGACTCGCATCACAGGCCTGGTTAACTTCATATTCAAGTGATTGAGGTCTAGTTCACTTTATATTCAAGTGATGCAGGATTGACTTATTGCAATTCAAGTGATTTAAGAAAGACTCATAACACATTCAAGTGATTCAGAGGCCTGATTTTATTCATATTCAAGTCATTCAGATAGAACTCTCCTTCAATTCAGGACTGACTCACAATAAATTCAAGTAATACAGGTCTAATTCACTTCATATTAATGTCTTATTCAGTTCATATTCATGTGATTCAAGGCTGATTCACTTCATATTCATGTGATGCAAGACTGACGCACCTCAAATTCAAGTGAATTTGTATTCAAGTGATTTAGGATTGATTCTTTTCACATTTAAGTGATTCAGGACGGACTCACGCCAAATTCAACTGATTTAGCACTGAATCACAACACATTCATGTGATTCAAGCCTGGACGGACTCACTACAAATTTAAGTGATTCAGGACTGTCTCCCCACACATTCGAAGTCTGGTTCACTTCATAGTTAAGTAGTTCAGGTCTAGTTCACTTCATACACAAAGTGATTCAAGGTTGGCTTGATTCATATTCAATTGATCCAAGGATGACTTACTTCATATTTTAGTCAGGGTTCGTTCAAGACTTGGAGCAAAACCGAACGTTTGACATGGATTAGCCGGCGCAATTTACCGGATCTAAATCCAATCAAACTGCTATGGGATGAGCTAGACCGGAACACGAGAAAATGCGTCCCTAGAATCATAAGCACTTGTGGGAGTGCCTACAAATCGCTTGGAGGAAAATTTCGGACGATACATTGTGGAAATTCATTGAACGAATGCCGAGCATTGTTACGGCTGCTTTTAAAGAAAACGGTGGGTATTTCGAGGAATTTAAAGTTTAATTATATGATAATTACTACACTTACGGAACCTACGAAATATTTTGCTACATACCATGTCTTACCTTTGACCTTAATCTTTTCCTTTGATGTAGGAAATAAACAACTTCTGATAGAACAAAAATTAGGTAAACTTTTTTTTCCACCATCCGGATGATTCTTCTGAACAGCTTTACCCAAGACTCGAAAAAGTTAAAAATGCTGAATTTTGGATGCTCATTAGTGTCATGTAGCGGTGAGATTCCGAACCAAACTGTCCACCTTTAGGATGCCCTTGACCTTCTGAGCAACTTTGCCGAATACGAAAACTTTCCATGTTATCAGAATCACGAGGTGGGACAAGTTGAAAATGCTCAATTTTTCATGCTCACTAGCGCCTCATAGTTGTGGAGTGCCAAACCAGACTATCCAACTTCTATCTATTATCTATTATCTATCTATCTTATCAGAATCACTAGATAGAACAAATTGAAAATGCTAAATTTTGAATGCTCACTAGCGCCACGCAGCGGTGGAACTCCGAACATAACGGTCCACATTCCGAATGCTCTCAATCTTCTGAATCTTCTTTGCAGAAAATGAGAGTACCGAGATATGGTATCATCAATGTACCTGTATTTAGGTGATGCTATACTTTTTTGGTTGTGATGCAATATTCAACTGACTGTTGCAATAGTTTGCCAAGCGAGTCGGTACTTTTGACTCGTAGTGTATTTGAGGATGGTATTACTGATGCAAAGAAGCTACGTAAAAAAACAGAAACAAAGTTTAAAAAAAAAGTTTGATTACCGATAGTCACACATAAGTAAAAGAAAATATTTAAAAAAAAACAACCATAAACACGCCAGTTCTTTTAAATTTTCTTTAATTAAGCTGCAACGTCCGAACCGGGATCAGCTAGTTGTTAAAAAAAAGATTCATTAGTTACTTGCACCCTAACTTTATCGGACGTTTCTATCAGAATGTCACGTCGTAGCATAACTATCGGCTTTAATGTCCACCGATTCGGAAGGTTTCTTGGCAGCCCCTTCAATAGATTGGACAAAATATTGTAGTTTTAGCAACTGTAGGATTTTTTGCAAATCTATTTGCGACAAACAACGATGGAAAGCCAGCGTAAGTGTGATTTTTTTTATAAACGTAAAAAATATCTTTATCTATATTTTAAGCACATGTATTATGTGAGAGCTTATAAATATATATAGAAGCGGAACCTATCTTGAGCTCAATAAGCAGACCTCCAGTGGAAATCGGCGAATATGCTCTGAATACCGAACACTGAGTACACAAGGTATTCACAATTTATTCGTTCACTTACCGTTATTCGTTTAGCTACACACAAAACACTCGATTCTGATAATTTTCTTCCAATTTAATACGGAAAAGTTGCCACTGCAATGTATCTATTTTAATAATATCACGAAAAACATTAATCCCATCTGTGTACATATGTTAATCGTACTGATTTTAATCAAGAAAAAATATTAACAAGTCAACGCTCTCCACTACTACAAATGTAGTAGATCATTTGACAGCACTTCACGTGTGTTGGGTAGCATGCCTATAACCAAGACAAAATGAAAGGGTTTCTTTGTTATTCTGCCATAAGAATATTGACAACAAGACTCACCATAACGTTGGGCATAGAATGCTCTATGAATGATTGAACACACACACTAGCGTTGGTGTGTATGCTATACAGTATGTGAGCAGTGCCGTCAAATTCAACAAAGATGGAAAAATATTATTAAATGTGGAATTTTATTTCTCGGGAAATATTGAAAAAATCTACAATTAGAGGTATGTTATTATTTGTTTAATCTATGGAAAAATAAAATAGTTCAACTTGTTGTCTAACTTTTTGTTTTTCTTATAAAATATCAAATAAATCTGCTCACCCTCGCC
>JASCZW010015032.1:0-21503 GCA_034211315.2 Aedes japonicus
GAAATTTCTAATCAAATGGTCAGCAATTGTTTTGAAGTTGGTTTTCTGCCGACGCCGGTGGGGTAGTGGTAAGCGTGACAGCCTCTTGGCACCCCAGTGGGTCTGGGTTCAATCCCAGTCGACGTCGGTGGTTTTTCTGATGCGAAAAAATCTGGTTATGTCTTCCTTCGGGAGGGAAGTAATGCCGTTGGTCTCGGTTCATAGTCTTGAGCCGATAGGGTAGGGTTCAGATGGTGGAGTCGTCTTCCTGGCGTCAATGATTGTCACCATGTGAGTAAATAGGCCGACGCGAAAAAAAAAGAAAGTTGGTTTTCTGTAGTAGTATACTAATTCGGAACTGATTGAATTACTAGTTGATATTATTATTGATGCAAAAAAATGGGTTTTAATTATTATGGTTTTCTACACTTTGATTGTTGTTTTTTTTAATTCTCCCAAGCGCGGAGTAACAATCTTTGATGAAGTTTGCCAGAAGATAATTTCTCATCTCCATGCGAGGCTCTATGAGCGGACAGTAATATATTGCTAGATCGAATAGAAATGAAGAGAAAGTGTATTGATAGTTCCGTATAGGGTAACGGCAGGCTTTGAAATTGAAAGATACAAGTTTGAAAACGAGCGCAGGGCATTGAACGGTAGTATTATGGTTTATTAGGGGCAAAATGAGCATACTACCTATCTTTACCTTTCAATAGTCTTACACAAACTCGTCATTAACTTGTTATTTACGTACGGTAGTTTGTTTTTGTTCGTTATACCTAAGAGATGGGTTTGTTATGTGAGCTTGTTTTGTGAAAAAAGTGACCACCTACCCCAGTTTCTCCTTTTTGTGCAGCAAACTGTAAAATAAGTGAAAGATTCTAAGCTTTGTTGTTTTGATGGCATATTTATTATGTTTTTTTCTTGTCTGGTACATAAAAAAAACACTTGTCCAGCAAATTCATTTTTTTCTTCAAGAAAGATCAAACTATAGTAGAAATTATGCATGTCAAAATAACGTGCCCACTTCTTTTTTTCTTTAAAAAAAACAAGTTGTAGATCCAGTCTGTTGAGTGATCAGTAGTTGATGCGTCCTTCCCTGGCCTTCAACAGTTTTTGCAAACGTTTTGGCATACTCTCCACCAGATTCTTCAGGTGTTGTGGGTCAAGATCTTCCCAGGCATTCTCAAGAGCTTGAAAATAATTATGTTTGTTGGTTACTCCTGTCTTATCAACTCGTGAATCCAAGATGGCCCACAGATTCTCTATTGGGTTCAGAATTGGACTCTGTGGGGGCCATTCCATAGGTTCAATATGGCAGGAACGGAAGAATGCCTTTGACTTCTTCGCGGTATGTTTTGGGTCATTATCTGGCTGGAACACAAATTTGTTTTCCAGCCCAGTTTTAACCGACGAAACCTCCAAATTCACACGCAATATGTCGATGTAGGAATCTGCTGTCATAAGACCATCGATTTTTATCAAAGCACCAACACCCGCCCAAGAAAAACACCCCCACACCATCACGTTCCCTCCACCATGCTTAACTGTGCCCTGGATATGTCGATCATGAAGCGCCTCTCCAGGTCTACGCCATGCACGAGCTCGTTTTTTGCTGTTGAACAACTCGTATTTGGACTCATCAGTCCACAAAACAGTCTTCTAATATTCTTAGGGTTATCAGCATGTTCCAGTGCAAATTTGAGTCGTTTCGCTTTGTTGACTTTCGTAATAAAAGGCAACTGCTTACAAAATCTGCTCTTCATACCGTGTTCAGCGATCCTTCTGCGTAGAGTACTGTCCGAGATCGGTTGTTGAATCACTTCCTTGATCACCCTGAGGGTAACCTTTGGATTTTTCTTAATTTCTCGAATGATTCTCGCATCTGTTCGGGAATCTGTTCTACGTTTCCTTCCCCTTCCTGGGCGATCAGCTACTGAACCATAGGTTTTGTACTTTGCGAAAAGTTTGGTAACCGCTGCTTTGCCCTATCCATACTTTTCACCATTCTTGCGATGCGATTAACCTTTCTCGATGTCTCGAATAACATATTTTTGAATCTGCAAGGGAATAGTTTTGCTTGCCACCGTATTATCCATGGTTATTTAGATAACTCGCTCTGAATCTTTCTGACCGCTACTGAAATTCGTAAGAAGATCAACAAACACTTGGAAACGTCAAAAAAATTGAATACGAGGGGCGTTTGGATGTAAAAATTACATACACATAATATATTTTCAATTGGGCACTTTATTATGACACATCAAATTTAAACCACGTATGGTTCAAAAAATAAATTTGCAAAAATGTGTATTATCCATTGCAAAAATACACATGCATCTTTAAAATTATAAGATTATCATGCTTGGAAAAATATATGAATACGATATAATGAGTTTTTAAATGACTTCAGAGATGAACCGTTTTCATGAGAAAAGTGGGCACTTTATTTTGGCGGTGACTGTATCTGTCACGTGACAGTTCGTCGTTTAGGTATCTTAAAATCTAAAAAATCCTACTTGATCGGTAGGTTAGTCAATTGTTGTTGTGTCGTGTGTTGTGTAGGTTAGAAAGTTTTTAAACAGCTGTCAATATCAATTTAAACCTATGTCCATTTAGAATCCGGAATAATACAATCATCTTTATCTCGGTAACGGATTGACGTACAAGTAAGTTTAATACATCAACACAAAGATAACTCACTGTTTTTTAAGGAAAACATATCAATATAAATCATTTCTCTTCGTTTGTAATGGAAATTTGCACTTTCTTCTTTATTCCTCACCTCAAAAGCTGTATACCTCCGGAATCATCTTCCTTGCCACATTTTGGTCATCTGAATCGCGTCCCGAGCCGTTTTTCCGCTTCCGCTTCATTATTGCCCAAAATCTCTCGATGGGCCGGAACTGCGGGCAGTTGGGTGTTCTTATCGATGAAATCTACGTTATTATCGCGGTACCACTGGAAGACTGTAGTGGCAATTCGCCAAATCTGGCCAAAACTTCACGGGACCTTTATGGGCTTTAATGAAAGGTAGTACGTGGTTTTTGAAGTATTCTTCCTTGTAAGCTTCGAGTCCATCGTCTTATTCGTCACTAACACTTTGGTCTTTGCTCCGCAGCTGCATTTCCCTTGCCAAATCATCAGTTTTATTTGCAAATTTGTTCATAAAAGCGAAGTTAAACTTCGCAGGAACATCTCCTCGTGCTCATCATTATACCTTTATTTTGTGCCGTAGTTTGTCATATTTTCATGTAAGTAAAAATAGTCTATGTAACAAAAGACACTTCGACCATCGGAGAATAACCCCATATGTTGCATTGTTGAACCTTTTATTCATAGATTGTTTTTAAGAACGAGGAATATCCATGCCATGCTTCCTGTGTGAGAGTCAACCGAAATACTCATGCTAAATATGTACATAGGAGCAACGTGGGATTCTTAGAAAATGTTCGGAATAAATCTAGATCTAGATGAATGTTAAAGGGTGTCCACGATGAAATTGCCACACACAAAATTGATTCTCAAAATTCGAGTTTTCATCCGATTGCCATCAAATTTTCAGGGATTGAGAAATAACTATTAAACTTCATTTTATCATTTTACTCGTATTTTATTTACAGTCCATACGCAAATGCCCGCACCTTGGCCTTAACCCCGGCCATAAGATTCTGCACAACCTGTGAATCAACCGTTTTTTGCATGTAAACCCATACTTTCTTCAGTTCCTCGACTGTCTTCACTACTTTAGGTCGTTTAAGAAGGTTCTGCTTCATAATCGCCCAGTACTTCTCGATGGGGCGGAGCTCCGGAGTGTTGGGAGGGTTGAACATTTTCGGCACGAAATTGACCTTATTGTCCGCATACCACTTCAGCACGTCCTTGGAGTAGTGGCATGAGGCCAAATCCGGCCAGAAGATTGTTGGGACGTTGTGGGCCTTCAGGAGAGGAAGCAGCCGCTTCTGGAGGCACTTTTTTTATGTACACCTGTCCGTTCATCGTGTCCTGGGTCACGAAAGGTGCACTCCGCTTCCCGCACGTGCAGATGGCTTGCCAAACCAGGAATTTCTTCGCAAATTTGGACATCTTCTGAGTGCAGACATGCTCCGGAACGCTGAACTTATCCTTGGCCGTGAAAAACAGGTTGCCGGGGATCTGTTTGAAGTCGGCCTTCACATATGTTTCGTCGTCCATGATGCAGCATTCAACTTTCGTCAGCATGTTGAGGTACAACTTCCTGGCACGGGTTTTGGCGGACTTGTTCTGCTTCTCGTCGCGATTAGGGGCCTTTTGTACCTTGAACGTTCGAAACCCAGCCTTAGTTTTGGCCTTCTGGACAAAACTTCGGCTTAGGTGCAGCTTTAGCCACATCCCGGAACGGAGGCGTTCGGATTTCGGTTGAAGGCCCGGTTTCGGTTGAAGTGGTTGTGATTTTTGGTGTTGTACGGAATACTTTTTCCTTCACTTCTGGGCTTCCGATCGGTGGTCAACCGTTCTTCGAACCGCTTAATCACTCGCGACACCGTGGAATTCGCGATTCCCAACGTTTTAGCGATGGAACGATGCGAGAGATCCTTGTTCTCGTGATGAATGCGCAAGATTTTATCACGCACGCGCTGTTCTTTCGACTCCATTTCCGCGAGGTTTGAGGACTTTAAAACTTGCAGGATGTAGATAATGCACTATGAACTAAATCCACCCTAATTTTCATTAAATTCTACCCAACGGTTAAAAAGTTAGAGCAATTTCATAGTGTGGCAATTTCATCGTGGACACCCTTTATTCATTCAATGATTGAGTGAGTTTCCAGTAAATATCAAAATCGTCCATCCCGGTAGCAAACCAGTCTAAGATTTGAAGGCTTCTATATATAATAATAATAACAAAAAACAAAAAAAACCTAAAGAAAATCAGAGTTTTATTTGCTTTCTACTTCTTAGGCGATTTTACATAGTTATTAGAAGAATATGTTATAGACGTTCATTAAACTGGATGGACGTAAGTTTGGAATCCAGAAAGGAAAGTCAACCGCAAATGCAATCTGGACACACACACACGCACACACACACACATACACACACAAAACACACACACACATACACACACGGCCCGTTTTTGAATGTCGATTTGATAAGTATGTAACGGTAGGAAACAACAAAAAACATCTTATATCCGTATCTTATTCATGGAATAACTTTTTTCCCCAAGCTACATTATTTTGGCCCCATACGAACTTTTTCTTGTCTCAATGTGACCTTTCAAATGAGATATCATTCATGGTATATACATTACAGGCCTACTCCCCATACATTTTTGCCCAATCTCCTTTCACCCCTTTATCGGTCTTGCCGTCGTCGGTCGATTAAGTCTGAACTACTACTGCGGTCCATCTTAATCTTGTGTTGACTCGTGTTGTGTTTCATATTAACCATTTACTGTTGTTAAATAAATTACCTGCCTAGCCCCTTCCAAACGATAATGTGACCCATTCATCTCGAGCTAGCCAAGAGTAATTGGCACCCCACTTTTACTAAAACCAATAATAAAACATTACAGTATTGAATATCGACTCCGTAAAGTGTTACACACGCCTGAGCATAACAAATAAATGAACTGATTGAAAAAACATTCACTGCTGAGCTGCGAAAAAAATTAAGTAATTTACAGCGCACGTTTCCAATAATCTGCACTAAACTACATGTGATTTATTCAGTGACACCCAAAATCGGAAAGCCTGACCACGACACAGCCATAGTTGACTTGGCCCACGAAGAACCATCCATTCCTTCAGATGCCTCGCAGCATTTGCGTGCTGCTCAAAAGCCTGAAAACCTTCGGATATTGTGAAGGCCTTACTGAAAATGGTACAGAACGCTGTGTTTTAGGGCGCACTCCGAAACAAGGCAGTCGTCATTATGATCAGTTTTCTTCAACCATTCATGGTGGAAATTGCATATCCCCATACTGTTTGAAAAATGAACCCATTGCCAATTATTATTCAGGGAATTGAAATGAAATTCGAATAATATTAACCTGAAACACTTTTGACTTGGGAACTGGAGCCATGTAGAGTAGACATCGACAAAAAATATTGCTCGATTTGAATCCGCATATTCGCATTTGTCGATTTTAAAAAAAGAATCGAATAAATGTATGGAGAAAAGTTTACAAGAGGCGAGGAGCGTCTGAGATTTTCAAAAATTAGTCTACGTGGTGTATGGATATGTTTTTTGTTGTACGATTGTTGTAAAAAAAAGGTGGCTTTAGTGATCAATTTTCGAAAAATAGTGACTTTTCGATGGAAATAGTGACCAAGTCACTAAAACGTGACCCGCTACCAGGCCTGTAAACTTGAAATTTAAATTTTACATGTGTATGAATAATGCCAAAAATGGAAAGTGACCCTTGCCTTCTTGGTAACCCATAAATGATTCTTTATATCTGTTCGCAACCGCGAATAGATGAGACCAACATTCCTCTGACGAATATGCCGACGCAGTTGTCACGTGACGTTTCCGTGGACGAATCAACACAGCAGAAATATTTTCCTATTCCCCTTCCCCTCCTTTGTGTTTTGTTTTCACTAACCCCGAGCAAGCCGCGGACAAACGGCCTCCTCCACTAACACTAGTAATAAGAACATAAACCAATCAGTATTTAGCTGCGCAACTGTACTGATTCACCACTTATTGCGCACTTAGTTCCTTTTTATGTACATATAAGCAAGCGCATAGCGCTCCCAAACCTCAACATGAAGACACTGTTCGACGGCACAGCGGTCAAGGTGGAGCTACATCCTATCCTTAACAAACGGCGTTGCGTAGTCTCTTGCCGTGAAGTACAACACAAGAGTGAAGACGAGCTACTCAAGTGGATGGCGAAGGATGAAGTTGTAGCAGTCAAGCGGATTACCCGGATGCATGACGGCAACAGGATCAATACCCCAACGCTGATCCTTACGATGAATGGAACAACCATACCTGAGCACGTGAAGATCGACCCACTGCGAATCAAGACCAGGATTTACATTCCTGATCCTATGATTTGCTAGAAGTGCTAAGCCTACGGATATTCGAAATTGCGCTGCAAAGGAGCCGCCAGATGTCGAAACTGCTCGAACGTCCACAATCTCGAAGGAGAGTGTTATGAAAATCCCTTCTGCTGCAACTGCCAAGGCCAACACAGCCCATCAAGTCGTAACTGCCCAACTGACGTCATGGAGAAGGAGCTGACGAGATTTCGATTCACCAAAGACATCAGTTATCAGGAGGCGGTGAAACAGATGAAAGCTGGCGGTGGATCGTATTCTGCGGTCAGCCTAGTTACTGCTCGTGAACCTCCAGCTGAAAACCAACTATTAAATGACAAGGACAAACTCATCGAGGCATTGACGGAAACAATCGCCAAGTTAACTGCAAGGATTGAAGAGCTCGAAAAGAAAAACCTCAGCAAGAAGGAGAAGAAGCGAGCAAAGCGGAACCAGGCCTCAAAACAAGAAGAAAATGCATCCGAAATGGACACAGATTCGAGCCTCCAGACTACCGCAGCCGAGCATACTCCCTCCCAGGTAAGTGTCACTCGATTGAACTCAAGCGTTCCACAACATAAACGGCATCCAACAACCGAAATTTACCCCCCGAACCCGAAAAAATCACCGGATAACCACAAAACAGACCCCTTTCCCGCAATTATGACAAAGAAAACCACCCTCAATATTTTAACCCAACCGCAAAGCTTCACTGACCCCTCTCGCTCGGACCCCTCTCACATTCAACCCAACAATGGCCAACAAAACAAACCCTACAGATAATCAATCATTCACCAACCAATCATCGCCTTCTACCTGTTTTGCTTTGCAATGGAATCTCTTTGGTCTTAGAGGTAGATTCCCTGAATTGCAACTAATTATTGCAAAATTTAACCCAATAGTCATAGCCCTACAAGAAACACATGTCCCCAAGTCAAAAATTTCTGCAAATTTTATAAAAGGATACAAACTTTATATATGTGAAAACCCCGAAAATCCTCATCATACTGGTTCTGCTATCGCGATAAAAACCGATATTCCTCACCGTCGAATTGATCTCTCCTCTCCACTCATAGCCACAGCGGTTGATATAGATTTCCCTTTTCAAGTCACGTTAGTTTCCATATATATTTCCCCATCTCAATCCTGTTCAAATCCAGATAGAACTAGATCCCACCTAAACACAATTCTCCACGAAGTTTCATCTCCCGTTATCATTCTGGGTGACTTTAATGGGCACTCTACCTTTGGGGTAGTAAGTCCGCTAATTCCAGAGGCACAATGCTCGAACAATTCATTGATGAATCCGGTCTAACTCTCCTCAACGATGGTAGTCACACCAGAATTGATTACTCTTCTGGCGATTCATCTGCTCTCGATCTCTCAATTTGCTCCCATGACCTAACACCCCAGCTGTCTTGGCACGTCCATGATGACTGCTGCGAAAGTGATCATCTGCCTATTGTCATCTCTCTGAACCGAGCCCCCCCAACAACCTCCTGCTGCCCTAGATGGAGGTACGAGCTGGCCAATTATCAGAACGAAGTGTTCGACAATATCACCAACAGTCCACCTTCCTGCCCGGATGACTTCGTTCAAAGGTTATTCAATATAGCTGAACACCATATCCCCCGGACTAACGGCTCTCCTGGTAGGAAGGCTGTTCCCTGGTGGAACCCAGAAGTTCATTCTGCGGTCAAGCTCCGCCGTAAAAAACTCCGTGCCCTTCAGAGGATGGCAGTAGGCGATCGAAAAGACTCCCCCACTCATGCAGAATTCAAAGCCGCTAGAAACGCTGCGAGGACAGTAGTCAAACAGGCAAAGCAAGACAGCTGGGATCAATTCCTTTCCTCCATTAATCCTGAAAGTACATCCAAGGAACTATGGGGGAAGGTTCATAGGTTAAATGGGAGCAAAAGCAGACAACCAATCAGGCTCCGGATCAATAATCAAATTACAGACGACCCGTCCACTATCTCCGAACACCTTGCTGACCATTTCTCCAAATCCTCATCTTCCTCGAACTATTCTAACCATTTTCTTTCGCAAAAATCCTCTCAAGAATCATTCCCTCCCTGTTTTGATACTGTCACGAATCTAGAGTTTACCCTTGATTTTTCATTTGATGAGTTAGAGTGGGCTCTGCACAAAGTACATGGTTCATCTGCAGGCCCAGACGACGTTGGTTACCCTCTTCTCAAGAATCTTCCCCTCATAGGTAAAACCAGTCTTCTATCTCTGTTCAATAACATTTGGAATAATGGCGAAATACCTGAATCCTGGAAGGAAGGTCTGATCATTCCACTGCCCAAGCACGACAAAGATAGAAGTAGTGCCGACAGTTACCGGCCCATCACGCTTCTTAACTGTATAGGCAAGGTTGTTGAGAAGATGGTCAACCGACGACTCATGAATCTGATGGAATCTCAGGGTTTGCTCGACAATCGACAGTTTGCTTTCCGCCCGCATAAATCCACCGACGATTATCTCACTGAGCTTGAGGTTATCATTGACTCTCACCTCGAGAGGGGAATGCATGGTGACGCTGTATCTCTCAATCTGTCTAAAGCATACGACCGTGCGTGGCAATTTCCCATACTCAAGTCCCTTGAGAAAGGTCGCATGGGTCGTTATGTACAAAGCTTTCTGACGGACCGGAGATTCAGGGTCAACATTGGCAATAACCGATCTGAGTTGAGATGTCAGCAAAATGGTATTCCTCAAGGCTCAGTGATAGCCCCCACCCTATTCCTTATTTGCATGCAATCCCTATTCAAAAATATCCCTCCCAATGTTTTCATTCTAGTTTACGCCGACGACATAACCATCCTCACCTTCCATAGCTTCAAATCATTAGGTCGTAAAAGAATGCAATCGGCAGTTAACACAGTTTCCAAATGGGCTGATGGCCATGGTTTTACCCTTTCACCTGAAAAATCCCAACTTTTACACCTTAGTTACAATAGAAAAAAGATGAGCAAACTACCAGATATTACCCGAAATCAGTCCACCATCAAATCTAAACCTTCCCTCAAAATTCTTGGCGTCTATCTCGACCAGAAGCTTACCTTTAGTCACCATGCAGAAGATGTGCGTAAAACCACCGAAAAGCGTCTACGTCTGATTAAAACAATTGGGTCTAGAATACCAAGTGCACATAGAGCCACCATTATTCGCGAGATAAATGTTTTACAGCGCTGGCCTATTTAGTAGAGGTGGTGATCAGGTGATCAAAAAACTTCGGCCCATGTACAACAGAGCTTTTCGCTACGCCTCAGGAGTTTTCGTCACTAGTCCCATCTCTGCTATCATGGCCGAATGCGGTCAATTGCCATTCGAGCATTACCTAGCGACCTGCATGGTGACTAAAGCTATCCGTTGGCTCAGTCACAACGGTCAAGATCAAGTCCCTCTCGTAAGAAGAGCTGCCACCCTTTTTAATTCCCTAACCAACCACGAAATTCCTCCAATAGCGTTATTTACCAAACCCAAAACAAGATCCTGGAACATACACCCCCCTAACATTAACCTCTCACTTCTCCATCTAGTTAAAGCCGGCGATCCCTCATCCATAATTCAGGCTCACTCCAACAAACTTATCCATTATAAATACCCCCAGCACCACCACATGTATACAGACGGCTCTGTTGCTAATGATCAAGTCGGTTATGGCATCACCTTCGATTCCACAATTCCCCGTTTCAGTTCTGCTCTACCATCACATTGCTCCATTTTCAGTGCCGAAGCTTTTGCCCTAATGAAAGCTTGTCTCCTCGTTCCACCCCCGATTGACTGTCCCTCTGTTATCTTCACTGACTCGGCAAGCTGTCTACAGGAAATGAATTCCTCATCCTTGAGGCATCCTTGACTTCAGCTGACCGACGAACTAGCATCGGCCAACAGGATCGTTCTTCTGCTGGTTGCCAGGCCATTGTGGCATCCGTGGCAACGAGGAGGCGGACCGGTTGGCTGGTATTGGTTGCGAGCTGAACCCAGAGGATGTCCCCATTCCATCCCAAGACGCTGTAAGATGGCTCAAGGAAAGGGTTCGTGGAAGCTGGAGTCTCTCATGGTTCCAGAACAGACAGCCTGCCTTGAGAAAACTTAAAGAATCAACCCTTGTCTGCCCTGATAACAAGATCCCATTTAACCGTCGCAAAATCTCCCGCCTACGTATTGGACACACCCGCTTCACCCATAGCTACCGCCTTGAGAAAATCGATCCCCCAGATTGCACCACTTGTGGTGTTCCTGTAACCATCCACCACATACTGATTGAATGCCGTAAATATGACAACGAACGCTTGAATTTTAATCTGAGTGACACACTGGAGGAAGTATTGGCCCCCCGTTGCGAAGATAAATTAATCGGTTTCTTGAAGGAAACAAGACTGTTCGACCAAATTTGAAAAACTCCGGTATGGGACAAATGACCATACGGTTAAAGTCCCAAAAAAAAAAACAGCCCAAACCACTTGTTATCGAAAAGTAGAGTAATAAACACTGAGAAAGTAAAAAGAACTCATTTTTCCATTGAAGAAACATCCCTGATCGGCCCTGCTCGTTGGTCGTTAGCAGAGCGTCCGCCTGCTGGAGTTCCTGTGTCCTGTGATTGAAGTGGACATTTGCTGTTCCTTCCACTGCTTGGTGGCGTCGTAGCTCAATAAAGAGTTGAATCACCGGAGTTCTTTTCGGAGCTGCCGGTCCCGAGTGAACGACGTCGTCTTGCAGATGGTATTGCCTATCCGAGGGCCAACGAGCATCAATCGTAGCGGTAGAAGTTGAATCCAAACTAAACGTTGGCAGTAGACCCAATGTTGACGGGCGAATTTCGGTCGAAATTAAAGGCAAGAAAACCTCCTTTTAGCAACGTAGATTGGTGTTACGCAGCTTTAAGCTGAAATTTATTTTTAGTATAATATTAATTTGGGACAATAAAGTATGTCAAACTTACATTTGGTATTCTTCGCTAAACTTGAGAGTTGCGTCTAAAACCGCCAATTCTCCCGGTCACGAACTCTGTTCAAAAAATATAATCTATTTAAATTTTAACATTAAGTTTTACCTAATTTCATTACCCCCTTATTTTCTCAACTAATTCACTATAATATTATTATAAATATGGAAAATTACTTCTTTTCCGTACTAAGCAAACTAATTTTATCCTCTGTTGTGTAAAGTTCTATTCACTCAATACTGTCTTTTGTTCAGCAATCGATCCTGCTTCTTATTTATCCATCATCTATAAAACTGACGTTTCTGTACAAACGATCAACCATAAATTCAAAGGGCGTCACTGGGACTCACTTGGTAGCCGGCGGCAACTGCCCAGTGGGTTTGCCAACACCCAAAAATATCTGTGAAACAGAAAATGATTGTATGATTCTTAATTATATATATTTTGGTGAAGAGGAAAAAAGTTTTTTTTGAGTAGAATGTGTCGTACACAGAAAAAAATAATTTATTTTAACAAGCGCGTATAATATCCACTCGTTTAAATACAAGCTAAAGGATGTGTGAACAACGAAATTGTTTGCAACTTCTCATGCGCCATACAACAATATTGTCAATCTTTCATACAACAGGCTGGATTCAGGCGTTATCTGGCTTAAATTTACATGAAATATCCCATTAATTTCAACAAGCGTATAAAATTTCCCCTCGTTTAATTCCAAGCCAAGGGAGGCGTAGATAACGAAATTGTTTGCAATCTTTCATGCGCCATACACCAATTTTTGCAATCTTTCATACAATAGGCTAGATTTAGGCGTTATCTGGCCTTAATTTACATGAAGTATCCCATTAATTTCTGCCAAATCTAACATTCGCTTTATACGAAGGCTAACTTTGTTAATAAATCTATCGAATTAGACGAGTAGTATCGAATGGGATGAGTAGTATTCAAATGGACTCAATTTGGTGCTTATACACAGTTAATAAAAACATGAAGGAAACGCTGGATTTTGGCAGAAATTGATGGGATATTTCATGTAAATTTCAGCCAGATAACCCCTGAATCTAGTCTGTTGTATGAAAGGTTGCAAATATTGTTGTATGGCGCATGCAAGATTGCAAACAATTTCGTTGTTTACACTTTCTTTGGCTGCAAATTGAACGAGGGGAAATTTTAGGCGAGAGTTAAAATTCATTATTTATTTGTAAGTAATAGACCTACATTACATCCATATCCCTAAGTTTTCGAGTTTATAAAATGAGTTGTGTAATTTTTTGTAAAACATTACCAAACATCTTATTAAACTTACTAGGTGGGTGGAAATAAACATCCTTGGGAATGAACAAAATCATTTTTTTTATGTTCAATGTAGTTCGTTTTAAGCTCGATATAATTGTTCCAGCGATTTTCCAGCTTCTCGGTCCCGTCCGAAAACTAATTTTACGGAAGGTCTGCAGAATACTCCTCCGCGGCGTCGATGACATCCTTGGGTGAGCTTATTTTTTCGTTGATGAGCCATCTTTTGATGGCGCCATGGCGAATGTTCCGGTTAACTGAAAAGCCGCTCGCAAGGGCGTATAATTTTTTTTGCAAGTAAGCTTTAGTAAAGGGTGATACGGTCAAAATTTGGTCAAGGGGAAACGCGTGTAAATCGGTGAAATCGTTTATTTAAAAAATCAAATTAAATTTCTTTTTCAAGTTCAATTAGTATAAAATTCAGGAAAAATATTCAGTTAGGCTTCCGCTTTTCCAATCCGAATTGCCGGGCCTTCCGTTGACCTCGCCATCAGATTTCGTACAGCCACCTTGTCCACGCTCTCTTCGCGTACAGAAAGCCAATTTGCCTTGAACTGCTGCTCGTCCTTAGCAGTTTTTTGGTCTTCTTTGGTTCCGCTTGACAATAGCCCAGTATTTTCAATTGGGCGGAGCTCATGCGAGTTGGGAGGTTCTTGTCCTTGGGAACCACCTGCACGTTGTTGGCGGCGTACCAATCTATGGCCTTTTACCGTAATGGCAAGATGCCAAATCCGTCCAAAACAGTACGGAACAACCGTGTTTCTTCAGGAAAGGCAGGCAGACGTTATTTAAACACTCTTTCACGTAAATTTCTTGGTTGACAGTCCCGCTATGAAAATTTGTTGTGATTTTGTCAACTTTGCGTGCGGAGTAACTCGGATTTCACGATGCGCGAGCAAAATTTTGATACGCTGCTCTTCTTGCTTGGACGGCATTTTGACAACTGAAGAGTGAATTTAAAATCAAAATAGGAGCAACATTCTGCACACACACACCTTCAAAATGAGGGTGTTCAGGGTTTTAAATGTAAAATTGAAAGAAATACGTCAAGTTGGATATTGGACCAATTTTGACCGTATCGCCCTTTAATTACCTTCCATGGGAAATTTATCAAAAGCAATTATTTGTTTTAGCTTTTTTTTTATTTAGTTTTTTTTAAAGATTATCAAATTCCCAAACAAAGAAGTGACGATCGGTTTATGCCCATTGTGTTTACCAGAAATGTACTCTACTTTTTCGCTCTGTTCTTTAATAAAGAACAAATACATTATTGGAATTCGTCCTGCTAAGGATCAATTCCATAGACTTACTATTTAGTTGAATACGTTATTAATGGTTGATAACACCGTTGAATTATTTATACTTAATTAATTTATGTATGATAACGTTGATACGGGGGATACGGGGGAATGACTTATTTAGGGACCGTCTCATTCGGGGTAGTGTTGCATGCTGTATAATCGCGTTCAGATTAGTGGGGTGGAGTCATCTGCCCAAGGATGTCGAGATGTTCCTAATCAAATATATTCTCCCGTTTCGTACAACCTTCATTATACCACCGATATCAGTAATTCCCACCTGAGCTTCACGTGTTGCTGCACGTATCTACCAAGCAACCCAACGACAATAATAAATGGCACGAGCCAGTAAACCATCAACAAGTAGAAAAATCCGCTGACAAAGAAATGGGATGGGAACGGACGCCGAAAGATACAAATTGAGAGGTGATGAATCCAAACGGCGGGATGTTAATTAATTATTGGCCATATAGCGGTTCCAGTCGTAGGGAATGAATAAATAACACATCGCCGTCCCTCACTATGGACAGAGAGGTCAGCCCCTCCGAGGATGCGAAAGCCGAAGGTTGGAGCAAAACGAAATTGCTAAGAAATTCTGGTTCTTCGGGCGTCGAAATTGTGTGTATTAGTTTGTGCGAATCGTATTAGTCGGTAATGGAGCGAACTGGGGATGTTTGCCGGTGAGAAAAATACCGTTTTATGCTGTTTGGTAAAAAGTAGCATAACTACCAATCAGAGAGGCATTCTGTGGCTTTTCCGCCTTAATAAGGTCTGGTTGGCCATTTTGGTCAATGCGAACGAGAGTAATGATTGAAGATTTATCAACTTGCTCGATCGGTTCGCCGGCGGAATTTTGATTTTTACAGTTCCAACTCGTGGGCCAATGGCTTCAGAATAGTTCATGGCTTATAGTAAAAATAAAATTTCAATACTGTCAAAAAACGGGTTTCATTGAAAGTGTAGATAAGGGCTTGCTCGTGACTCCCCAAATCCCAGCGCATTTTAGTTAGCCGTCTCCCCTTCCTGCTGATACGATATCACCGTGCAAACAGTCTATTCTCGCTTCTTCGACCTACAATACTAATATGACGAGGTGTCGTAATGTCAAACAGAAGAAAGTGAACGCATCGAACCTTGTAGCTCGATGGTTTACTTTTGATAGCAACAAGGTGCTCCAAAATGAGGACATTCCATGCGACCGACCGACCACTTCCCCCAGCTATACTCGGTCTGAACGTTCTCATTGCAACATGCAACATCGGACTCAGATGGAACACATCCGATGGGATCGGAATCGTTAGCACAGTGGAAGTCAATATTTGCTCAATCATCATCAGTTGGATTGATTGCTGGTTATGCTGGGCCGGGACCACGGGGTGATGTGTTTGTGTTTGCTTGTTGGTGCAGCAGAGAATTGACAGGTGCTTATCAAATTGCAGGGACAGAGGAAAGTGTCATTCCCTAGTTAATGATCGTCACTATCCGTCAGTGGTAGGATGGATAGCTGGGGATTTTTCTGTGCTTCATAGTTATCGCCAGCACTGCTCGCAATCGAGGCTGATCGCCAATCAAAGTTCCCATGTTCATCTCACTTGTTTAATTGCTCAACAAAAATTCATAATATTAGCATGAGTGGCGTCTAGTGGGTCAAACTTACTTTTTTTTACAGCACTCCTAGTGGTCACGAATGATTTGACAGCATATATTTTAAAGCTTTCATTTTAGCGGTAATGGTTTTTGACGATTCATAAATAATGTAGCAATATTGTGACAGATGCAAGCTTAAAGAAGAGAATTTAATTTGAACACCCATGTTGAAAATCCATAAATACAATTCCAACAAAAGTACTGTCCGGAATCGGGTTCGACAAGCAGTCAAACCAAACCTTGAAACAGATCCGAATGGCCAAGCCACACGCTCGGAAGTAATATAGAGAGTTTCTCCCGAGCAACCCAGATGCAACGAAACGCATGTAAAGATGGACGTTTGCTAGAAAATTTCTGATTTGGCTATCAATTTGTAGATGCATACAAGAAAAACACAATTTTTCGGCAAAAATGAGTATATGAACACGAAGCTTGTAAAGCGTGTCTTACAAACGCATTCTACCATTCATCAAAGCGCATGATGACCCTGTAAATCTTCTTCGAGAGTTGAATAGCAGCCTCTACGGCACTCCAGTAGTTCCCTTTGCAATAGGATGGCTTTTATAGATAAGGATTCCAAGGATTGTCCAAAAACTAAAACTGACTTGAGTGACTCTTATAATTAACTTCACATTGGGGATGTTTTTCAACATGCCCGTAGACTCGGAAAGCCTTAGTCTGATAGACACTGACGGGCCGAAGGGTCGATGAAACTTTGTAGACACTCATCTTAGTTCCTTCAATGCTAAGGGAACATATGAGTGTACTCATATGTATTATTATTGGACTCTTTACATTGCTAAATCTCAGGCAATAAGGCAGCGGACTCGGTGGTGGGTGCACAGGAAGGCAATTTATATAAATACTAGAGAGTTTGAGCTGTTTAGTGGAATACCTGTAACTAGAAATGAGAAGAAAAATTAGTATTTTCCAACTACTTTTGCACATCTTGACAGATACGTTGAGTTATTAGTACGAGACACCGAAGAAGCATATTGTAGGCAAAATACGTGGATCTGTCAAGATAATCAAAGGTAGTTGGAGTTGAATGGAAAATACTAATTTTTCTTCTCATTTCTAGTTACATTATATGAGTTCTTTCTCTTTCAACTAGTTTTACCATTCAGTATGTCAGAGCACCCTTTCGAGTTGGCACACCGATTGGGACACCGTTAATCTAGAACGGCTGTTACATTCCATCATTCCTATTGTTTAGAAGCACACCTCTATCGAATTAACCTCGTGGACAGCAATCTTGGCCGGTGTGGAAACGGTTATGATGGTCCAAGGTAGACAACCCTATGTTTCTAATACAAATGTGTTGAGATCGCGTGACCTTTGTTATATGAAGTCGGTGTATTTCTCCAAATGTCTTCTATAAGAGTTTAATCTGTTTGTGTTCCATCCTCTTATTTATTAGTTTGTGTTCGTTTTGTTCCGACATTTGAGGAGTCTTATCGTCGTCAAATGGTCATCAGAATCAGCCGAACACAAAAAGGGAGCCTTGACTGAATCGCCCAAACTTTTAATTAACCTTGGGTAACCATGAGTCCTACGAAACGGTGTCTTAAGTCACTGAAGCTTTAAATTTGTCTATTTCGAACACGGGCGTGTTTTCAAATTTTAAAGACGTCGAATTCTATGCTTCATGTACCAAAACAGTTTATTTTACTAATTAGATGAGTCTAGGTACTCCAAGGAAAATCAGAGGTAACTGATTCTATTGAATACACATTTGGGAACGTCCATTAATTACGTCACGCAAAAATTGACTTTTTATACCCCCCCCTTGTCACGTTTTTATATGGACCATCCATTTTTTTGTATGAATCGTCACGTTTTCTCAAACACCCCCTCCTCACTGCGTGCCATAATTAATGGACCTACCCTTTTTGCGGATTCTTCATGTTTTTACAGTCATGGACATGAACAACCCGATGGAATCAAAGCTTCGACATCGAATGAGGAGACCTGAGGGCTGGGTCAATAATGGTTTAGGTGACCGTGGAGGAAACGGAAGAGAAGTTGAGAAATGCGCGAATATTATTGCCTAGCTAAGGCTGATATAAGAAAGACCAAAAAATGATTTTTTTTTGCATAAAAAGGTTATTAAATTACCCGTAAAATACGCTTCTGAAACTCTTTTTTCGTTCGAACTCCAAGTGTTTCTTTTCATCGTTTTTTGAAGACGCCTTTTTCGCGCGCTGCAGGTATAAAGAGATGCTTGACCGAGAAGACCTATTTTCAAAGCGTTTTTTCAAAACAGCATTTTCGGAGTTTATGCCGGTGATAACTTGAAAACTAATTATTCGATAAAGCTGAAACTTACAGGATTTCTTTTTTCTGAATATACAATAGTATTACCTTCTATATGAATTGAAAATTTTTGTTAAATTTTATTATTAAATATGGAAAAATGTGAAAAAATGTGAAAAAAATCGTGATTTTTTTCAAAATAGTTACGCCAAAAGTGCAAATTTTGTTGTGACTTTTTTTTGAACTCATCTGTAAATGTTATTAAATGTAAATGTAACTAACGGGTGTCCACTAAATAATGAGAACGAAAAGAATGGGTCAGGAAAAAAATACCAGTGAAGTTTTGTTCAAACTGATTTATTTTATTAAAAGAGTCAACTTAAATCTTCAAACTAAGTTTAGTGAATATTGTCATATGGTCCGTGGTCCGCCGTGCGGCGCAGCTTAGTCGTTATGCTGGAACATGACCGTTGGACGGCAGCCACATCGATTTTTCGGATGCAGCTTTTGATCCTGTTGGTAAGTTGCTTGGTGTTCTTGGCCTTCCAATTATCCTTGTATACCATGGAGCTCAAAAGACCGAAGAAATCCTCGATAGGACGGCACTGTGGCAAATTTGTCGGATTCCGGTCTTTTGGGACATATGGTATATTTTGGCTCTCCAAAAACGTTAGCGTTTTTTTGCGTAGTGCGATGATGCCTTGTCCGGCCAAAACACGTATTTGCCATCCGAGTGATGTTGTTTAAGAAATGGGATGAGTATTTTCTGCAAACACTCTCTTTGGTACACCTCCTGGTTGATGGCCAAACCGCTTGGTTTGAACCACGGCTTCGAAATACCCTTATCGGATATTACGATGTATAAACATAACCTTCGATTCAAATTTGTGCTTGAACTTATACATTACTTTTGGAGGAGTAGTAGATTTGTCCTTAGTGTAGAATCGGTCGTTTCCCGGTATCTGAGACTTCGAAAGAGGAAAGTAGCTTTCGTCGTCCAGAACGAAAGATTTTCCGCCGTAATTCCGAGTCATCCAGCGGCATTGGGATTTCACGGTTTGAATCTGCTCATCTGTGTACTCTGGGGATCTGGTTTTCTTTCTACACACTATTCCTTCTTTCTTTAGCGTCTTGCAGATGAGTGACTTCGAACAATGGAACTTTCGGGCTGCTTCCCGTTGACTTACCGAATCCTTGTTGTTGGAACATGCTGCGCAGCGAGCGGAGCGTTTTCTCATTCATTATTTTCGCTGGACGGCCGCAACCTTTCTTCCGGGTTACTCTCATGCATGCCAGGATACGGTATACGGTGGATACCGGAACTTTTTCACGACAAAAATGGTCCACCGTGTATTTTTTTCCACGATCTTCGTTCGCTTGAAAGAATTGTACAACGCGCGCGCGCAGTTCTTCCTGTTTCGACGGCATGCTGAACACGACTGAACATGTTAGAGTGAAATAAGAGTGTATGAAAATTTTCTGGAGAGTGCAACGATTCATTCATCTAAAGTGACATTTCTATGCGGCCGTTTTTGTTCTGATGGAAAAGTATTGAAATCATTCTCATTTTTTAGTGGACACCCGTTAACTGTTAATGTAATTAATGTAATTTTTTGGATTAGCAGGTTTCAGGAATCAAAACTGCGACCAGAGAGTATACCGGCACTAGCTAAAATACAACAACTTCTTCTTTCAACGCACTCTAATGTTCATCCGCCATTTTTGTTGAAAACAATTTATAATTTTGAAAAAGTTTCGATTGATTTGAGTCAAACTTTCCCTTGAAATTTTTTTTTTTTCAACAATGAGTTTCTTTTCTCGTTCTAATTGTATGCCCCCTTACGCCGCCAAGCAGATTGTCAGCGCCGAAGGGAATCCCACCCGTCTTGCATCAAGGGTAGTTCAAACCAAGCACACTAAGTTCGTATTGTGCTTTTCTGGTCCGTGATGTTGCCATGCCTCGCGAGAAGCGGGCCATGGAGCTGCTGAGGGTTGTCCAACTCGTAGGCGCGTTCCGAAGTGCTGTAGAAGAAGAATTATTATTACAGCGCCATTACAAAACTGTTGAGGGATTCTTTAGTACAGATAGAAACACAACTGTGCTGGCTAGCATTCTCTACAAATAGTAGAATGAAAAACGTAAAGCTGAATGAAATATGAATGAAGAGAAAGTATTTAAAGAGAGTCTCTCAATTTCAGATTCACCCTAATGAAAAAAACCCCTAGAATTAAGTCGCCTTAAATGCAACATAAATTCCGCTTTTGGCCCAATATACGGATGCTTTTTACTGCAGTGCTATAATAATGCTTCCTTACTGCTATTTTGCATTCAAAATGCTTATTACAGGCTACAAGCATTTAAATAGCATTTGAAATTCAACTTTACAACAGATAGCATTCAACATGCTGATGTAATGCTAATGTAATGCTTGTAGCATCTGAATTGCAGATTTAGGGTTTATTGACTGCATATGCTAATGCTTGTTGATTACATGGGTATGAGCGATAGATAAATTCAGTTTTGGAAAAATTGTAGCCACAGTGCTAAAAATTCACGAGTTCACCATTTTTAGATACTCAGCTTCTGGAACCTATCGGTAAGTGAGACGGACGCAGTATTTGTACGGGAAAACTCAACAGACGGATGATAGGCGATACCTAACCAAATAACTGAGCCTTTCTCGTCTCTCGGGTTTGGACAAGCATTTGTGACGACAAATTGGATTCGGAAGCGTTTTGACCTGCACGCGAAGAGGTTGTGAGAATAGTGCTCAAGCGGGACTCTTTGCCGTCGATAAGAGCAGCTGCATCATTTGTCGCTTCTAAAAATATTACCGCGATAAAAATACACTTGCACACTGCCAACAGCTACTCACTTGATGAATTCTAGGTGTTAGAATTTGTTTTCTGAAACGCGAATGAAGTCATTTGATGAAATGTCGATAAAACCAGATCCTTAGCAAGTAAAACAGGTAGAGAACAATCGACGTCGTCATAACAATCAATAGAAATCAACAACATTAGTACATGCAACTGATCAGTTAAT